>APFE030597398.1:139184-231456 GCA_000404065.3 Pinus taeda
TGTCAAAATGATGGTTTCCCATATCCTATCTTCCCTCATTAATGCACAAGAAATAAGAAATATCATCTTCAAAGGGAACTACAATATTCATGTCCTCCAACCCTCTTTCTTGAATGAAGGTCCCTACTTCATCATCTTCATTCTCATGGACTTCATAGGGCTTTCACTCATGTCATGGACATTCTCAATCCTTAAATTTGCTTCATGAAGGCCCTCTACTGTCTTATGGCCATCACTATCCTCTCTAGATGGATCCCATTCTTCCATATATTCCTCATTTTCATGATCATCTTCCACATCTGAATTTTCTTCAAGGTCACCCTAATCATCCAACTGATTACATTTCATGGGACTTTGTGACTGATTATAATTTTTTTCATTGATAAGGTCAATCAAAATACTAAGAGCATAGGTCTGGCTAGCAAATTCAAAGAGATGACTAGGATCCTTCTCATAGGCACACATTACTAGGTATAGTTGTTTTTGTGTAGTTGTTAAGTCCCTATACTATTAGTGTAGCTCCTTATTGTTATTAGTGCAACCCACTTATTGTATTGTTGTGCCCATGTAGTCCACATATTGTTATTATTGTCCCTGTTGGGTCCCTATAATACTAGTGATTACCCCATTACTATGGTAGTTGTACCCCTTATTAATATTGTTGTGCCCCTATTGCCCCCATATTATTATTATTGTGCCCCATAGAATCCCTCTATTGTTATTTTTGTGGCTTTATACTATTATTATTAGGTCGGTTGGGTTATATTGTGACTCCTTAGACTCCTATATATAGAAAGGAGGTTTTGTCATTTGTATCATCCCAGAATTGTTCATTTATGTCATGTAAAGGAGGTTGCCCCCTCGAAGAGGCTGAATTCTAAGGCGTTGATCTATCTTTTCTATGTTTTCTTGAGCTAGTTTCATAACATGCACCTCTCTGTTTTTACCTTCTAGCTTCCTGCATTTGACTTATTCATCCTCTCTTAATGCCATGCTCTTCTATCACTGAAGAGAAACAGAGGATCTACTTCCCCTTAGTAGATCATCTTCCTTCTTCCAAATCTTAAATGGTCGAGTCTTAACTAGAGCATTACTTTCCTCAAGATGTGTCTTTGCCCATGTTTGAGCTTTCTCTCGGTTGTGCATGGTTGCAAGACACTTTTCCTTCACCTCCTATTTTTTCACCCAATTCTTCTTGTTGCCCTTCTTCCTTACAGAGGGATCCACCACAAGGGTAAGAGGATCATTCTTTTGATTTCTTCCTCCTCTTTTCATCTTTCTCTTTTGATATTGTGCACTAAAGACAAACTTGTATTCTTTTACTCTTTTGTTCCTTTTTGTCTTCAAATCCCGAGCTACTACATTTGCATGCATGTGCGAAGAAGCGTGTCATTTCTTCTCATATCTACAACTTGCTCTCTTGTGCCTAATATTGCCACTATTGTAGAATTCAATCTGGCTTAAGAATGGAGCAAAGGCCCTGCCATATCTACTATCATTCTTGTCACAACCTCTACTACTGCAATCATGCCTTCTTCTACTATTTCTCCACTCATTTTGTTTTCTTGCATGCCATATACAATTCATGGCTTTATCATGCCCAAAATTATTGCAGGAACAACAATAACCATAAAATGGCTTTTGAGAACTAAAGACACCTTTACCTTGAGGGCTTTATCCTTGAGGGGTATAGGACCTTTGTTGGTTCTTCATATATGCTTCCATGGAATTTTGCATTACTTCCTAGCATTCTATCATTTTGTTGTTTGGATATGTTCTACTACTCTACTTGTTGTTGCTTCTTATCCTTTGGTTGTTTCCTTTTCTTCTCTTGTTGTTGATGCTTTCCTTGTTGTTCTCGTTTTCCAACAACCTCTTTTCCCTTTTTTTTGTTGGAACCTTCAACTACCTTTACATGGGAAGTTAACCCTTTAGCATTTTCCTTCTCTTGGTCATGTCTCAATGAGACTACTTCATTTTGTAGTCTCTCACAGTAAGCTTCTCCATCATTTAGCTAAATGGTTAGCCTTCCATTCAATCTGCTGGCCTCTTCTTATTGAGGATTTAGATCAACTATCGTTTTTCTCAAGTTCTCATTCTCAAGCTCACACTTGTGCAATTTCTCCTCTTTTTTGAGAGTTTCCACTGATAGGTCCTTGATCTCCTTTAGAGCAAAGATCAATTTATTTCCAAAATAGATCCTTTCATATAGATCATTTTATTCACTATCAGAGGTGCTAGTTGAGTCACCATAGAGATCTAAAACCATCTCTATGTCCGTGGAATATTCCATAGGTCTCAGTAGTATTTTGTCTTCATCACTACTAGGGGTACTCTTATTTTCTCCTATGGATGAGCACACCTGAGATCTCTCTTCTTCCTTTGAGGTAATCTGATTTTCTACTACTACAAATGTAGTTCTCTCTTCACAACAACTAGATGTATGACTATATTTATCTCCGTAAGAAGAATATGTGCATATAGTGGCTAAATGACCTATCTCTTTACAATTATCACAAAGCAATAGCTTACCATCAGAGTTGCATGGCCTCTCATCCAAGCATTCTTCTTTACCATTCTTGGAGTGAAGATCAACATTTTGCTCACAGGAAGAAATATCTTCAATATTTTGAGCATCTTTCGTTTAAGATTCTTTCTCTTTTTTCTTGCTTCTCTTCTTATCACCAGTAGCTACATGCTCTGGTTCACTACTTAATCATAAAGGTTCTTCGACCTTCTCTTGAGCCACATGGCTCTCTCCTCTACACAGACATTGTAGTATGTCCAAAGTTTCCCTCCTTGTCTCACAATTCCTTACTTTATCATCATCCGGCTTAGATTTCCCTTTCATGATAACCTCCTTGGCTTTCCCATTCTTCTCACTCTTTTCTCCATTCAATATAAAGAGCCATACATCAACATCCAATGCAATTAAATAGGCTTCCATTTTAACCTTTTATAGTACATACTTTGATCCATTTAAAAATGGAACTCCTTATGTTGTTAGACAAACTTGATTAGCCATTATTTCCCTTTGATCTACCTTCTAGAGATTGAGTTATTCCTGAAGGAACCTTGCTCTGATAATTATTGTTGGAAACAATGTTAACACTGAGAGGGGGGTGAATCAATATTAAGGCTAATTTTAAATTTTTATGCCAATTTATTTTTCACTCATTCACTTGACATCCACTAAATGAGAGCAACCATTAAAAAACCATAATAAAAACCATATGAATCAACACAAGCATACATATCATGAGCAACACAGATATGACACAGAGGTTTTAAGTGGAAACCCTTTCAGGAAAAAACCACCAAACCTTGTTGTTGCTTTTGATGTAAACTTAAGAGAACCTACTTTATTACATCAATCTATTTGTGATCCACCACTCACACAAAGCACCAACTCACTCCTTTTGTAGACACCTGATCAACTTACCAGATGCACCATGTGAAACACCAACTTCGCATATTTGTTACAAGCACCAAATTGCAACTCCTTGCATTTATGCAAGCACCATCTTGGAGGAGGCACCAACCCCCAAGCCTTCTTCAAACACCCACTAGAGATGGAAGCACCAACTTCCAGTATGCAAGCACCAATCCACACTCAATAAGGAAACCAATATTCTTTGTAGATGGAAGCCACTCTTCCTAATATCAGCTTCATTCTCTGTAAACCTTGGTCCATGTAGCACTCTCTGCAATCTGCTCACTTTGCAACAGTCTATTGTTCTGCTCAATAGAAATCGCTCATCACACAAGCCACACAACGCTTTATTGTTATCGATCCTCTACTCTCCATAACATACTTTCAACAATCGTCTCCTGCTATTCCATAAGCTCTCTCAAATTCTCACACCACAGCACAAGCTCACTCGGCCTTCCTTCTCTACATAGGCACTTTCGACCTTTCGCTCAACAACACTAGCTCACTCAAGGTCTCTTTCCTCTACATAGGTAATCTCAACCTCTTCTTTGAAGAACTGTCTCACTTGACCTTACGTACAACAACACACTCATGCACAGAGCTCCCCACTCATCTCTCTCAACAATGTTGCATTCCCCCCACATTGCTTAACTGCAATCCCGTGTTTCATTCCCCTGCTGCACACTGGTCAATGTTGCCTCTATTGTCATCCACACTACCCGAGAGTGTACTCTTGCATGGATTTCCATTTTGTTGTTTGCATCTGGCTAGGCCACTAATGCCTCATTAACCACTGAGAATGGACATCTGAGCATTTCTCCATACTGAGAATTGATTCTTAGTCAAATTGCACACTCCAACGAGGCTCTCCATGCTTATTCATGGCTCACATAGCTTGACAGGTGCTTCGACATGGCTTCTTTGTTCTTCATTTAATTTAATGAGGCATACATGGGAGATCAGAGGAAGTTGATTTCAACTTAAGATAGACCCAACACTCTTCTCTAAGAATCGTTGTCCCGTTCTCTCTTGACTCAACGAATTTTGATAGTTTTTATTTATTTTAGTGACTGAATTCTCTGCGTTCATTTACTCTTCAACCTCCAACTCATTTGTCCTCTATACTCCTTTGCACTGAAATATTGAAGCCCAAAATCTCGTAATATTACACCACAGTGCACTTTTGAAGCCACACCATATTGTAACTTTATATTACAGTAAAATTATGATATTACGAGATTCTAATGCCTTTAGCCCCTTTTGCTTAGCTCCTTATCACAATTTCACCATAGGACCGCTACATGTGACCTTTAGCGTAGCACTTAGATGCTAAGGCCTTCAAGCTCTTGGTGGGGGCCTATATCCCTTTGATTTTCTCTTCTTCCTTGGTTATTTTAGCATCCTCAAGTAAGCTTTAACACATAAGATATCCCCAGTATTGTAACGTTTTTAAAATGGAATTACAACGGAGTTACGAAATCCTCATCCCCCAATTTTCTCCTTAGCACTTAGTTGCTAGCCCTACTCTGTGCCCTTAGTTCTTTGGGTCTTCACTACCAAACATCAATCCACATCGAAAACCCCCTATATCATAACTTTTTTTAAATCTCAATTAGAACGAAGTTACAAAATCTCCTTGCTCCGATATTCTGACCTCCAAGCTAATATCATGTTGTTGTCATCATCTCCAAGTGGCGCCTCCTTAGTGGTGACACGTGCGACCAATTTCCCCATTAGGCGACCCAAAATGCCGAATATTTCTGCCATGTGTCCTTCATACTGCCACATCATGCTGACATCATCTACCACCATTAGTTCCTCACTACTAATCAACAATTGCCATGTGTCCTGTTAGAGAAGAGAGAAAGGGTCCCTAGTTCTTTGTTTTGCAAAAAAATTCCTTTGTAATTCCCTTCACCTCGCAACCTTGACACTTTAAATAATTGCATTATTAAGAGATTATGAGTTTCAAAGATCTCTACGATTTGATATTCAATCCTTTCGATATCGGGTCCTGATGTTTCGAGCCTTCTCTGATATTCAACCCTTCTGATATCTAGTTTCAATGTTTTGAGCCTTCTACAATAATTAATGTTTCGAGAATCAACTCTCGAGACTCTGACCCTCTGATATTTTGACCTTCGATATTATGACCTCCGATATTTCGAGGTTCTGAGCCTTTCGAGGTTATGAGGACTTCCTTCTTCACATAGAGGCACTGCCATCATCTCCGCTGAGTTTGGCATTGCTTCCAACATTAGCTATGCGCCAAGAATCCTCCAATCACCTTTTAGTTATGTTATCATGGACTTAAGTCACCAAAATTTTACTCAAAATAATTGTTGATCCAGGAGGTTGTTTGGACACTTCCACATACCATTGGAAAAGAATTCAAACTTTATCCAATGAAGAAGGTTTGATGTAGTCTTCCCATTTTCTACCTAAAAAATGGTTGCAAACTCTCTGTTGTTCTTTGCACCTTGACCCTTCCTCTTGTGCCTAGAACTTGCTCTTTAGAGGCATTATGGGACTCCCAACCACATAATCATCATTTTATGGCTTCTCCAATAAACCTGCTACTATAGTGATTCTCTACTAGAGATTGTAACAACCATAGGACTCCCCTTGAGCTTGACACATCAAGCACATCAAACCATCCCAATTACCATCACGGCTAGGTTAGGGAACATCGAAGCCAACATTTTTTTCCACAAACATTCATGCTAGTCCAGTTGACATCAATTCCGACACTCTTTCCAACAGTTATAGAATGCCAACTGCCCAACACATCTCTCAACATGATTGTTGATACGAATGCCAACACACTTACAGCCACTAGCCATCCAAAAAATGTCAATTGTTCAACAGTATGCAAGCCCATGTCAATTGGAAAGCATTCACAAGAAATAAAAGACAAGAACTTATGAAGGGACGGTGCACTACCAGCTAAGGAAGAAACCAAGAAAAACACTGAGTGCAGAAGGAAAACATAAAAGAAGAGAGGAGAGACAGAAAAAAGGGAAATTAGGATTGAGGGGAACAGGAGGAGAAGAAAAGACTGAGTGGAAAGAAAAAAGGATTCAAACAGAGATCTCTGTAGGTAGTGCCAAAGAGAAGAGAAGGGGATTGGATCTTTATCCCTAGAGGTTGTGGGTTGAGATGTTAGTCTCGTGAGACCTATAACACCTTAGGGTCCTTGGAAGTTGTGGGTTGAGATAGAATCCTTGGAGCCTTGTAACAACTTAGGTCCCTTGAGGCCATGGTCTGATACAAAGGTATTTGGAGCAATATAACAAATTGGGTCCCTAGAGGTTGTGGGTTGGGATAGAACCTTTGGAGCCATGTAACAACTTGGGTCCCCTGGAAGCTATGGGTTGACATAAAGAACTCTGGAGCCTGTAATAGCTTGGGTAGAGGCCATCCTGAAGAAAAATCTGAGAAATACCTTAATGAAGATCAATGGCTAATGCCCTGATGGCACAGTGGATTTTGGACTCCCTAGAAGAGGGTGAATCAGTATGTGAGCACCTAGGGGTGAGTTTGGCCATTTATGGACTCCTGGTGTCGAACAAGTAAGAAGCTTCAAGTTGGTGGAATTGAAGAAGGAAGTCCTCTAGAGTCCTAAAATCAGTGGAAACTGGCTCGAGGGTGATGGCTACAAGTAAGTGTGGTTGTAGTTGTCTATGGTTAGGTGGAGAGTCCTTTTCCTAGACTCAATTGCCCTACATATTCCAAGATATGTAACTCTATATTATGTTTAATGTATGATGAATGGTATTATTGTGTTATGGATAATGGTTTGAACTTAGGGACTGCAATGTGTTGATGAAACTTATATATGTGCTACATTCCTTGTGGGATGTGTTAAGAATTTTGTATCCACATATGTGTATGAACTGAATATACACGTGAACGTGTGAGAAAGTCAAAAGTGAAATATGTCTAACAATTACTAATGCATGCATGAATTATTTGGTACATAAAATCATAATAATCACATGTTAACTAAGGCCAAATCATAATATAACATCAAGCCATGAAATCTCAGATTAACGCTTGAAGAATGATGGTTTATGAGACCCTTTTATTAATATAAGATTACATAAGAGACCTTCTCCATAAAAGGGTCTATGTTCGCTTTTGAGTCATATGTGGTCACGCTACAAGTTGTTTTGTTGCTCGAAGAGCATAGCCTTAAGATCGAAGGTAGTTTTTCCCTGATATCAGTTGAGCCACCAACTTTCCTTCAATGTCCTTCATCTTACATTTTCAATAGGTTGTATATTTATTGTTGGCATCGTAAAGCAACGACTAAGCCACCTGATAGATCTACATATCAGCATGGACTTGTTTGTAGGATCAACACAAGGTCTGGCAGTGGTAGTGTGTTGTAGGTGAGGTTGGAACCTCCCTGGAGTCTACTCCAAGTCCATGGTAGGTAATCCATGAAAGAGTGCCTATGCCTCCCATGGTGGCATTCCCTCCCCATGGGATGGGAAGGCTCATGGGACAGGAACTTGCTGGAGAACCAATCACTCAAGATTGAGAGGGATAACATTGTAAATTTCCCTAGGCAACCAAGAGTATCATCATGAACCCGTAAAACACATATGGAGGTACACCAGACTTTTGAGGAAAATTTATAGCTAGCAAGGCTAGTTTGGAGAAGTCTGAAAAATGGTAGAGGTTGTAGCCAAGAGGGTTGTCAAGTTCTTAATCTAAGGCATCTCTTAATGCAAAGTCAGGAGCTTTCGACTAAGTCATGGAGGGAAGGAGTAGGAAGTTCTTATTGCGACTCAGAGGATGGATGCCCTGAACTTATAAAAGGATCGGGCTAACCTTATCCATAGAACAGTCAAAACCATAGTTAAAGGGGAATTTTTATTGGTGGAGCGAGATTCCCTTCACAAGATCAGTTACAATGAAAGGTAAAAATACCATAGAGTGGGAAGCTAGAAGGTGATTTAAATTAAGAGTTGGGGGCTTAGCGACAGAAGTGCATTGGGGTTCTCTCAAGAGACAGTATGGGATTTTTTCCATTACCAGTACCATTAGTTGAGGGAAGCTATTGTAAAGGGGCCTCCCCAAAAGGTTAGAACCTTGGGAATCTGTGCAAGGGACTCTTTATTAAGCTCCAATTTTGAGGGTCCAATCACTAAGCAGGGACCTAGTACTAATCTAGACTATCAAAGGATTTTCCCTTCACATGGAGACAACATTGGCACGAAGTCTTAAGGACGTGTGGCTAGAAGTTGGGCATCTCGAGTGCCCCAACAAGCCACTTAGAAATGACACGTGAAACTTTATGAGGAGGGAACGACGCATGGTCGACATTAGGGTGATGTCACTTGGGCAATGGTTAGACCCCAAAGGTCAAAAGTCACGTAAGGATGGAATGTCCTGGGGAAATATCAAACTGTTAGTTGACAGAAGCCCTTTGTTCCTAAGGTCGTTACCAGGAAGCAATCAGATGGAGGTACCGAGGTAGTGGGGCCACGAGGACCCACAGAGGATGGCATAAAGAGATAACATGGCCGTTAGCAAGTAATTTGGCAGACCGTCAGTCGATAGGTCGGATTCCAAGGGAGGGTTTAACTCGGAAACTCAAAGCACCATGAGGGGCCCGAAGATGTGACACGTTAGATGGGCGGATCATTTCCAGGGGGAAGCTGAGTGTTGGGAGTCGGAGCGCTGAGAGGTCCCGGAATCATGCACAACTTATATATATATATATATATAATATATATTATATATATATTATATATATATTATATTATATATTATATATATAGATATAGGAAAAAATATTGTAATATGTATAATCAAGGGAACATAAGTATGCACAAAAATATTTTACCCCATTCCTCCAAGGTAAAATTAAGAGGTCAGGTACATCACATATTGTCCGCGCGAGATGATGTCTCTTATGTGTCATATCATCGAAGCTAGTAGGGTATTGGTAGCGATGAGGGATGTAGGGCATGCAATGATAAATACGTTAGATAATGATGATGAGGGTGGTGATCATGATCATGATGATGGGGGTGGTCATCATGATGCTTCTGGTAGTACTACCCCATCAGATCATGGTCAAGGTGTCAAAGATCCTTCTGGTAGTACACCTTCTCCTCAATCACCTAATGATCAGATGTTAAAGTTAGAGGATGTGCCTTAGGTTTCTCCTAACATAGCAGACCAACCACCTCCTCCTCCACCTTGACAGACATTGATGAAATAGTTGACCATCCATCGTATTTTGTTCTAGACCAGCCAGCTCCTCCTCCACCTTAGAGTTCGACAGACATTGAGGAAGTAGTTAACCATCCATCATATTTTGTTGCAGATTAGGTTGGCACTACTACATCTGTTGTATTAGATATTTGATTGCAGATATTTGATTAGATATGTTCATTTAATGTGCTTGCAAATAGATGTGTAAGAGATAGCAACTATTTGACATGAGATGTATATTAATTTGAGGATGTGTGTGGTGATGATGTTCGATTACAATGTTTGTGTTTTATTAGATGTGATCACGATGATGATGCCCTATTAAATTATTAGATTTGTGTGCTAGATAATAACGTTTATATGTGTTAGAAGTGTATATGATTAGATGATGGTAGTGAATTTGAATGTGTATCTTAGATGATGTCTATGTTTGTTAGATGGTTATCATCATGATGTTTATTCTTATGAATGAATATTTATTATAGATTATGTATTGGTGAACTTATATCAAACTTTTATAAATGAAATTGTTTGCAAAACGACTTACTTTAAAAAATAAAATACATAAATATTTTTATAGACTACAAAGTTTACTATGGCTGAAACTATGATTGTAAAATTATGATATATATTTTTCTATTACTTAGATAGTTCATTCATATTCATTCTAACTTTATTAGTAGAATATTTCAATACTCACAAGGAAAAATAATCAAAGGTTAAATAATTTAGTTAGTTCTTACTAAGACGAAAATGTGTTACTCATTCAATTTTTAATATAAATATTAATAATAATAATTTTTCCAAAAAATACAATTTAACCAATTCAATATTGGTCTAATAAATTCAATGTATTGTTAAATTTAAAAAATTTAAAGTCATAAATTTTTTCATAATTAATTTAGATTTAATATAACTTTAAAAAATTTATTTTTATAAAATATAATTATTACTAAAGTTGTGATATTTCAAACAATTTAAATTTAATATTATAGCAACTCTTACAATTTAAATTAGAAATATATCTCTCTAAAAATGAGAATCAAGAAATGTAAAATAAGGCTTGTGAAGTTATTTGTAGTTGGGGATTTGCTCTATTGGAAGTTCTCCCTTGAAGAGGAAAGTTATTTTTTTCTAGTAATAAAGATATAACATTTTGGTGCTATTTTGGTTCTTTATTTTCTATTGTATCATTTTAAATTTAATTCCTTTTAATAATAAATGAGTTAAATAATACAAAAATCATACTATATTAGATTGAAACTTTCAACAAATAATATATTTGATTATTTCTTAATGGAAAACTCAACAACTATGATTTTTTTCTCATACTTACCACGAGATAGTCACTAAAATCCAAGTTTTCACAATTTTCTTAGCTAATATTACAGCGTATCCACAATGATAAAGACACGTCTACTTTAAATAATTCACTTGTAAATACATAAAAATAGATATTTATTTTACATAATGTAAATAGGAAAGAAAAATGCATCACCAACTCAATTTGAAATTCAAGCAAATGTTTTTTAATCACCATCACATTACTTATCATTTAATTGTTAGTCATAAAATATTTCTTAATTCAACCTTTATTTATAATACCATTGAAAATAAAAGTCAAAATTGTTCCATTTTCCATGAAAAAATTAAAACTCTCATGCATGCATGTAAGCCCATTTGTTTCTCTTATGGTCCATAAGAAGATGTAGTCAACATTTTATACATGCATAAAACCTCAATTTAGTTTACATAATGTTGCAAGAATTGCAATTTAAATATAGTAAACACGACTTTACCTTTCATGTCAAGAATTTAATATTACATATTAATACACAATTTTTTTCATTGTTAAAGTGCTCATAGAGTTATCGTTGCACTATGTATATTGATTTTGAACTAAACAATAAGAAAAAAACATGTGAACTCATTAATAAACCAATAAGTATCTAAACTAAGACTAAATCTTCAATGTTGTTTCTAAATTCATTATCTTATCATGTTGGTTATATTCTTCTCACTTTCCTATTTAAGAAGGATTGTGACGTTGAATCCTTATTATCATAGATATTTAACGCAATTGGAAATACTTAATTTTAAGTGGAAAAATATTTCCACTGCAAAAAAAGTGTAAAAACATTTGTGAATCTTACCAATCATATAAAATGTCAACAAGACAAATAAAAAAAATATAATTCGTAAAATAAAGAAAACAAAAACATACAACAATAGTATAAATGATGAAATAACACAAGTATATATCATTCTTTGTTGTCACCACCCTAATTATCTTCCTCGCTTGGCATGATAACATTGTTGTTTCCAAAAGTATGTTTTGATCTAGGATCATGTCTTAATATGAACCACCAATCCCTATCCAATACGCCTAGGTAAAAAAACACTTGGTTGCAATGTTTTGGGAAAACATAAGGCTCCCTAGCTTCATGCCACATCTTTCTAGAGTTGCTAGATATCAATCCATTATCACGATCTTCCTTTATATTATTCTGATCAATGGTGTCTCACCACTTATGCGTAAAAATAAGACATTGGAACGAAGAGAAGTCCACTTGAATGATCTCTTGTATATTTCCAATGTAACATAACGTCCCTTGCATTAGGTTTTGATCGTGGTGGCTAGTATGACTAGATTGGTCAAACTCGAGTTCCACTCCACAGTCTTGTGTCATGCATCCATCATTGACATACTTCGTGCAAAAATGATGTCCATATGCCCACATAGATGGGAACAAATACACCTATAAAAAAATGAAAAAATCATAGTGTCATGTGTTTAATAACTCGAACACACACACACACACATATATATATATGTTACAATTCAAAGGTGCGGTATGAAGTTAAAATTGTATAGAAAGATATTATAATTATTGAGTTGTTGCACCTAGTCCCTTTGTTTAGTGCATCCTATTTAGCACGTGGGTAACGACCAGATGCACTGTATTTCTCTCCGACTTGATCAACAACCCAACTGCTAGGGCATGTCATTGACATATTTCCTTTTAAATGAGTAGGATAAGCCACACTTCTTCCATTAAACCATTTGAATTTTTTATTGTCACTTTCCCATTTCCTCCTCTTATGTTCGTACAATGAGACCCATGGTTGTGTCAATTCCATATTGTAAAGAATAAATTTGTTGATAGGTTCAATTTTTGAATTCCCTTATGAAATCAAACCAACATCTATATATATATATATATAATATATATATATTATTATATATACTATATGTATATATATATATATATATATATATATATATATAATATAATATATTATTATAGATTATATATAAGCTACATACTCTTTATATATAGGCTACATACTCTTTATCATGTGCCTCTTTCCATTCATTTCGAGAATCTCCCCTTCTCTTTTGTCTTCATCCCTTTCATCATCCCAAATCGTCGCACCTAGTGTGTTGTCAATCTATTTGATGTACTGACTGGCATAATAGAAAGACTCATATGATATATACCCGTTAGCCATAGATCCCTCAAGTTTTTCCCTTTGTCAAACAAAACCTTTCAATTTCTTCATATGTCTCTCTAAGAAGAACATCAAACGACAAGAAACCATCCCAACTAATTCAACTCCATCTACTAGGTGAATTAGAAAATGAACCTGCAAGTCCATGAAACTCGTCGATAGTTCCTTCTCAAACATATAAACAATCACAACTATCTCTTGATGCCACCGTGGAATGTTAGCCATATGAATATCCTTTGATGTGATCCAACATACAAATGTGGATAATTTAGATATGGCACATCATAGATCTTGGGGGAAGTCGTGGTTCACACACCCACACATAAGCAGAGGATAATGATTTTATTACACAATAAATAGTACATTATACAAAAACTAATCATAAAATATCTTATTGCATTAAAAGAAAAGAAAATAAATAAATAAATTATGTTCTTGACATACTTACTCTTAGAAGGTTCAAATAGTCATGCGATTTCAACACTGATAAATGATCTTCTATGGCGAAGCAGCGTCATAGTGAAGACCCATATAATAAAGGCACCCTCTCAATCATTATAACTTCCTTTGTCAAAGAAAGATCATCTTTCTTTAAAATCCATGGGACATTACCTTCTTTGAAAGACGAAGAGGGACTATCCTCTCCTCTAGTTTCTTGTCTTAGTCAATGTTTGCTTTTAGTTTTTGAAGAAATAATATCTCTACTAACAACCAATGTGTCACTTTATTTCGATGATATCTGCCTCCATAAAGAAGATGAAACATTTTTAAATATATGCATGGGATCTAGTAGGTGCACAATCTTAAGACGCGGAGCTCATAAAAGACAGATTTCCTTTTCATCCAAATGAGAAATTTCTCATCATGCGTGTCAAATAATTCTAGATCATTAAACATAGGCTCCCCATTTGAATCAAACATTTCTGCAATCTCCTTCTCCTTCTCTCTCATATTCTCTGAGTCATTCAGCTGGTGTCACTATTGTAGGCCTTTGGGTTCTCTCTGGTTTACCATTGAAAGCTAATGTTTCTCTTTTGTAAGGGTGTTCTTCTAGGAGGAATACCTCAAAGCAATCATACACTATCTTTTGTCGGTGGTCGGACAACCTAACATTCAAAAAAGGTCGACAACATTTACATCCATGATACCCTTTTATTACAAGACTTGTGAAATTATTGTATAGAGGCTTGCATGTTAGCGACCATGAAGATCAAAACAATATTGCTAAATATATAAAGAAATCAATAAAAATGTAATTTACCAGTGAAAACTCCTAAGCATGGATAATCATGTATGGTGGAAGCACATATGCCATACAATGTAAAACTCCTTTCTGTTGTGATGGGGATTGATACATCGTACACATATATCTCTTCCCATAATTCCTTCAATTCATCTATTAATGGTTGTAAGTAGACATCCATACTCTTAACTTGTCTTCTACCAAGGACTATGAGAGCCAACATAAGATGTTCATTTTTCACGAACAACCATGGGGGGCAGGGGGCGGGGGGTATATTGTTATTGATCACTACTATAAGCCAAATAGAATAGTTGGTGTTTTGGAGGGAATATGGGTTGACATCATCCATGGCTACGCTATGTTGTAGACTTCATATGTAATCCTTGATTTTTTCAGACCACATAATCTCTATATGCTTCATGGCTATTGAATATGTTGGGACTCGCATAACTCCTGGCTCACTTATGTGTGACGTATGCCATCCCTGCAACATAACTAAATTTGCAATGAAAGAGTCTTTGAATTCTTGGGATTATAGGCATATGTTACCGATTTTTTTTTTAATTACAGTACTTGTCATGCCCACATTTTAGACATATCTCTTTGTCTGCATATTCTCCTCTATATAGAATACAATCATTCGAACATGCATGATATGATATGTACTCAACACCCAACATTTTCAACGACTTCTTTACCTCTTCGCAACTACCCGACAAGACATTATCACTAGAAGAACTTGACCTTTAAATAACCTGCAGTTAGTGGGTAATATACTTGTATAATGTCAATATTTAACATTCGTAAAATCAACCATTTTTAATGTTGATTGTGTGACAAGATTTCTCAAAATATAAGGGACTTGATAGATCATGTAGGTGAATTACCTTAATATTTCCAAGAAACATGCATTTGACATGCCAAACTTTTCTTTCAAGTTGTACAACAACAATTTTGTCTCCAGCTGAGTAGACTTTGACTTTTTGCTAGGTCCAAAGAAAGGGTCGGGGGAAGCAAATTTTAGGCTTTTGAATAAGGTATTAGTGATATGAGCATCATCCCTTAGCTCATTGTTTTAGAATGCATCTAGAAACATTATTTCCATGGCAGTCATATCTCATAAGTAATCATCCATACCAGTCTCTATTTGATTAACTCCATTGCCAACTTGACATGAAGAACTACTATTGTTGTAGTCATTCCTAATTGGTGAATCTAGACGTAGTGGGAATTGAATAAGTGGTTGATTCAACCATTTTTTGTATTCTTCGTCTTTGAGTCTTTCTCTTGATGCATCCTTCTCTCAAGTTGACGTTGTAGTGGAGTTCACCGGAAGGTCGTAGGTGGATCACTCATCATCACTAGAATCCTAATTTCAAAAAATATTGAATGTCACTAGTACAATATAAATGATATTACTAAACATGTAAATGCAATTGGTTTGTTGAAATTACATTATACCAAACAATTTTATCATCGTTGATCCAAGGTTGTGATTGGAAGATGCCATGTTCCAATTGGTAGGGTGAAGAGGTTGTCCATTTTCATCTACTAATTTCTTGCGATATCCTACTCTTGATAAGAGATTCCAACGTTTCTGAAATGGAGGAATATTTTTTGCATCTGAACTCAATTTTGAATCACGATCCTGCAAATTTGGATACATTTTTATTCAAATTGACATGGATTTAAAAAAAAAAAAAAAAAAAAAAAAACAAATTCAATTAGATAATCAAAATATAAATAAAATTTGAACTTAATAAAGATTGAAAGGGATAACTCCACGAAAGACTTTGATCAACAATATGGAACGAGATGGAATTTGAACAAATGGCCATTTCGTATTATTGAAATTGTCCCTAGATTTGAGAAAATATGAAATAAAATTGTGTATACATATCTAAAATTAATTTTGAGAACTATATAAACACAATCTAAATTTCAATATGGTTTTCAAACCATTTTTCAAGAATAAGGTGGCTTGAAGTGGAAAATGTATACTATGAACTATTGTAATTCATGTGGATGTGTCCTAAAAGATAATTTAAGATTAATACGTCATTTTATGTGAAAATTTCAGATAACTTTTAAACCCTACGGGTGTGCTTATAAAGAAAAATGCACTGATGTGTTCAAATCAAATAGCACTTGAACGTTCAGATAATACCTGCACTAGTTTCTAGCATGTTGAAAATATAAAATATGTTTTCATATCGGTGATCTTGTACAAAAACGCACCAATGCGTTTAAATAAAAACAACAGCGGTTTGCACTTGTTTCCAAAATTTAGAAAATAAAAATGATTTCAACCATCTCAGTGCTCTTATAACAATTAGAACACTAATGCATTTAAATGCAAACCATACCATTATGCTTAAAAATTTAAACACATTGTTTCGGGATTTCAAAAATAAAAATAAAGAACTATATCATGTCGGTGCGTTGAAAAAATTTGACACCCAGCAATGTCGGTGTGATTTTCTTATAAATGCATCAGTGTTCTTTACTATTGAATGCATTGATATTCGTATAAAGTGAAAAAATAAAACGCCATCTTTTTCTTTCTTTTTTTTTTAAATAAAAAAAATGAGTGACAATTGATTTTTCAAAATATAATTTCATAAAGTCTTTTAAATGGTAAAAAGTTATTCACTATTTCATTATTTTTCCCAAAATTTCAAGGAAGTGATTTGCAAGAGAGACGTACCAAGAACATTGTGCAATAGAAGAATATTTTCGAGCGACAAAATTATTCAGAAGATCAAAAGTTGAAAGGTATGGTGATTCACTCGAAACCTTGCATAGTAAATTTTAAATTTCATTGTTTATTTTACTAATAAAAAAATTTACAATTCCTGTTAGGTTTTGATTAAAATATAGATCATTTGCAAAAAAGCCATATTAGGAGCACTGTGGAGCAGCGAAATATTTTGGAACCATAGAAAGATCTGAATTTAAAAGGTATGGTGATTCACTCAAAACCCTAGATAGAAAAAAATAAATTAATTAATTAAAAATTTACTGTTTATTTAATTGTTAATATTTTTTACAATTTTGTTGTTAGATTTATTCACAATTAAAAAATAGAAAAGCAAAAAAATTAATAATAATAATTAAAACTTGTATATAAAAAATTTACTATTGATTTTACTAGTAAAATATTTAGGATCTCGATTCCTATTTAATTTTAATTAAAATGCTGAACAAAAAAAATCAATACGTACCTTAAACCCTTGCTTCTTCTTGCTTATGTGACTATGAAATTTCACCTTAGGGTTTATCTCTCTCTACTACTTCACAATTAAAGTTTTTCCATTTAAACATTTTAGATTTAATGGGTTTGTGTACTTACGTGTTTGACATGTAAGATAGGGGGATCACTTATTGAAATATATTCAAACCCTGTCATCCATGTCTGTTTTTTGTTTAAATGGATATATGTTATGTCGTGCACTCTATGTAATATAATGCACCGACACGCCTTGTGTAATACAATGCATCGATATATTATAACATTGTTGATTTTGTCCAATTTGCTCATTGTTGTTGCCAGTGTAATATAACACATTGGTTCATCTCTACCAAATAACACGGTTAAGTCATTGCGGTGTGTTTATCATTACAAATCGCATTATCATAATTTAGAACTATTGAAAAAAATAATTTTCATTAACAGTGTCGAACAAGTAAACATCAAGTGCATTTAATGGAATAAATGCATTGATGTGTTTATTCAAATAAATTCATTGATTACCAGAGCTCTTTTTCGCTGAAAATTATTTGATTTATGTGCAAAATATATTCAATGACCTTTGTATTGAATGGTACAGGTTGTATATTGAAAAAAAAAAATGTCTGAGAAGGTGTCAAGGAACAAAAATATTGATCGACACCATGATAACACGTAAAAAAAAATAGAAAAGATCAATTCTCTGTAATTTTTTAACAAAATTAATATGTTTAAACTATACATAAGTTTAACTAATATGTATTGGTTAGTGTGTGTCATGTAGAGCCACAAAATGAATAAGATTGATAAGATTGTTTCTAATCTAAGTACAAAAGAACATAAAAGTCTCATAGAAAAATTGCAGAAGAATAAATTAGGTGAATGAAAATTTACTAGTTAATATGTGTTTTTTTTTAATTTTCAATAATAATACACTTATGAATATTAGATAACATGTTTCAAACAATCTATTAATTCATATATGTTTAATGTTCTATAGGAAGAAATAACGAATAAAAAAAATCAATGTCATTCTAAGGAAAGAAAAATTATAGAACATGTAAATGACAATGAATTGGTCCTTAGATCAACTAAAGTGGTGTTAGAGATTAATGAAAAGGGAAAATGTCTTTACGAAATTATAAGGGATCTAGTGAAATGAACGTATAGACATACTTACAATTACAAGATAAAAATAAATCCAATGATTCTAAAAATCAAATTATATTTAAAATATAGTAAGTGTTTCCAAAATAATGGTCAATAAGACATGTCAAACTTATAATAAAAAAAACATACAACAAAAAAAATAATCATTCAAAATGTGTTATCCCTAATTAAAATGATTTTCTAGAAGTATATGTATATATTACTACAAACTATTCATTTATTAGTATCAATTTTGTTATATTTAGTTTTCTTACATCAATATAAAAATAGTTTAATACATTTTCCAATAATATTATGAAAATCCTAAATGATCAATAAGCCGATATGTGAAACATATCAGTAGGAATGTCCAAAAAGTGTACAAGAAGATGGTCAAGAAAATAGACAAAATTGCATCACAGAAGGAGCCATCTCAACAACAACGTGCTTCAAATGTATGTAATAATGATTCACTTAGCACATAAAACAAAATTTAGTACTAAATATTAATTTTCAAGTATTTTCTTCCAAATAAGAAAACAAAATGGAACTTATTTAGCGCATAAAACAGGATGACAAGGAAGAAAATGGTTCATATCAAAATTTGTGAGTAATTGTTAATATTTCCTTATAGCTCAAAGTTTCATTTTTGTATACTTTGAACTTGTTTACAACAACCATCCTTAAATGTCTTCAAATGGGTGCTAACATACAAAAAATAACCATTGGAAGAATTGATTAACATTGAGATAAAAATGGGTTGTGAATATATGTTGGCATATCAAAAATTAATTCTGGAATTTGCAAATATATATGTTGTTTTACTTCTTTATAATTAATAGAACCATTTTTTTTTAATATTAAATTCTATGATTTATAATAAGGTTTAAAACATGCAGGAAACAAAGTATGGAACTACATCAGTAAAAGATTTGTTGCAACAAAGCATGACTTTGTTTTGGCACCATGTATACAGTTTATGAGTTACTTCTTGCTAACATTGATGTATATTATTTATTTCAATTTTCATTATTCTCACCAATATAGATACACCCATTACACTTTATTTTTATGTTTGCAGATGGAACAAGATCAAGAAAACAAAAACAATTGATACAATCAACAAAACATTCCTCCAAATAACCTACGTCATAGAAGTAGCTTGATAAATTACAACATTTCCAACAAAAAAAAGATCTATTTGGATATCAATGCAACCTATTGTATTTTTAAAAAAATTGTCTGTGAAAATCAAACATTTTGTTTAATGTAATGGACATAATGTCCCAATTGACAGACAATGAGTTACTAATAACAATCTTATTTTGTTTGACAAAGCTTCTTATTGATATATAATAAGATTTCAAATTATTCTGTTGTGTTATCCAATGTCACTATGAAATATTACACCACTGATTAAATATATAGATGATTAAACATTATAATGAAGAGATGCTAAATCTGATACTCTAACAAATTAATCTAAACATCATATACAAATGCACTAATCAAATTTTAGTTTATATGAATATTGTTATGAGATATATGTCGATTTTTTTATGAATAATGGATTTAAATAATTACAATAATTACAGTCACAAGTCGATGTTTCCAAAAAAGAAAAAAAATCATAGAAAAAATCAATGTGTCCATAATATAATAACGCATCGGTGAGTTATGCTATATAAAAGCACAATGACAACATAATTTGCATGATCGATGTCTTTAAAGAAAACAACAACACTGGGGCATTTAGTTCTTCAAGCACCGGTATTGTTTGCAATTAAAGCTCCGGCCCATTATAATTCTTAACGCACCAATGTTTTCATAGAATTAACACCCCGGTCCTACAAAATATTATTTCCGGCCTCGGTACAATATTAAATTAACACTGGTCCTTTTCTATCACAAACGCACTGATTTGTTTATACAAACAATATGCATAGGCACTGCAAGTTTAAACAAAAGCACCAGGACGACAATTATTTTTTGCGTGCCCCGATGACATTCCTTAAAATAATGACCCAAAGCATTCTTTGATATATTAGCACCAGGATGGTATACATTTCAAGCACCGATGTTCTTTGCATTCACGCCAAAGTGCTTTTAATTATGTATGCAGCTCAGTGCTTGTATATATGTATCGCATCAATGCTACTTATTTCATGAAGCACACCGCATAAAAAAAAATAAAAATAAAAAATAAAATAAAATTGCTAAAACCTTCGACTACCTAGATTTTTTCAGTTATGATGAAGTTTTGTTATAATCTTTGTTAAAACATCCGCTATCACAAAAATTTGTTTTAGCAGATGTTTTTTTGACAATTTTATAACACTAAAAACCCCTGTTATAACCTTTGCTAGAAGGTATTTTCCTTACAGTGATAGCCTTTTATTCAAAATTTTGTGAAACGTTAAATTTTTAAAAGAACACATAATTAGAAAATGAAAATGTGTATATATATATGAAAATGTTATTCGTATTATATATATAGATATATATATATAATTATATATATATATATTATATATGATAATATGAATGTATTAGTATAAAACAATTCAAGTTTAATGTATATTTACATTATGAGTATCTCAATGGTAGAAAATACTAGATTTCATCTCACTATACCATAACTTTCTATTCATTATATTCCTAGATTTCATGTTATAATACTATAGTTTTATTCAAAGTAATTTTGTGAAATCATAAAACTTTTAAAAAAACACATAATTGGGCTATTGGAAAAAATGATTACTATCATCCCCACCCAAATTGAATTCTTGCAAGTGAGACAATAATCACTTTCCATGGAAGGACAATAAGATGCTTAAATAACTTACCAAAGCTCCAACTATGTTTCTAAGTTTCTTGTTACATCGATAATAATGTTTATTTTGAAATAGGACTTCCTAAATTTTAATTTAATTATCAATAATTATTAGGTGAATGGAAGGGATTTAATATTCCACAAAATTATTTTATAATAATGATATATAAAATTGAATAGTTATATAGTTTTTTCTTTTTAATTTTAATTAAAAAAATGTTTAAATCTACAAATGTTAGTTTCATTTCCATTTAATTTTTATTTATACTATTGACCCTATTGCTTATTATTATTTTATTATGTTTTTCTTCTATATTTATATATATATATTATATATATATAAAGTATATATATAAATAATTAGTACTTTTTTTATTTTGTTTTAATTTAGTTATCTGAAATATGATGATATAATGTGTTTTGATATTTATACTATAGATAATTTAGATGTTATAACAATATTAATTTCATATTAAAAATATATATAATGGAATTGCCTAAAAGAAAACAAGAAAATTTACAATAACATCAAAAAACCTTCATATTTAAAGAAATAAAATAAAAAATAAATATAAAATCATTAAATTTTAAAAACAATACAATGAAAAAAAACAGAAGAGACCAATTAAAAAAAAAATAATGAAAAAGATGGCCTCACTCAGCAAACTGCACCACAACCTTTCCCTGCATTCATCACACCAACAAACTATTACATATATTATTGTTGAACAACTTCCTTAAGAGGAACGGCTAACCAACCAAGTCTAAATGAAGCAAACAATTTAACCATACATACCGCTTATATTAATGAGGGAAAAGAACGGCTAACCAACCAAGTCTAAATGAAATAAACAATTTAACCATACATACCTCTTATATTAATGAGAAAATCTTCTGAACATTTCTCTATTATTCTAGCAAATTACACTAAATTTTTAAATAAAATATAATGAAAAACAAAAATATGTGTTTTATCAAAAATTAATTTATTTCATAGAAATTTAATTCATTTCATACTTTTTCCAATTAATGAACGCCAACATCCAAATCAATTCTTTCATTAACACTGTTATCGAATTAGTAGTAATAATCTCCCCCGGGGGAATGGAGATAAGGTACCCAAATAACTTATGAAATCTCAATTTTCGTGTATTTGTACTTAAATATAAGTAACAAAATTGTCAAACCAAAAGAAAAGAAAAAAAAACGTAAACAATAGTCATTAAGAAGCATCACTTTGATATTTTCAAGGACATGTAACATGGTTATTAGCATTTAGGGAAACTCAAATTTCATCTTTAAATATAAAATTCAGATTAAAACACTAAATAAATCATTTTGAGGATAGCAAAAGCTTGGCTAATATACATTTAAAAAATATACATTTATATTCAAAAATTAAGAAAATAAAAATAAAAAATTATTATCAAATTTCTATTCATCACCCATGGCTAACTCAAGAGCATAGTCGTCTCTGTCCTGAAATATATTTGAAAAAAAAATCAATATCAAAATATTAACCATTATAATAAAATCTCAAAAATAGCCAATATCCATATCAAATACTAAAGCAACCAATATCATAAAAGCGCAAAGATAACCAATCAAAAGAATGTTAAAATGAAGTCATGCAAAATGCTACATTGTTTAACTCGTATCCATATTAACATATCACTTCATTACCCTAGGTAACAATGTAGCAATGTGGCTTGTAATTACTCCTGAAACAATAATCAAACAGATGTTGGTATGAATTCATGCATAATGCTACATTTTTCAAGTCATGTCCATGTTGCATATTACACATCTCAAGTGAATTCATCTAATCCAAATGGGGATTTCAATTTTTTTTATGAATTGGAATAAGAAATGTTGGTATGAAGTCATGTATAATGCTATATTTTTCGAGTCATGTCCATGTTGCATATTACACATCTCAATTGAATTCATCTAATCCAATGGGGATTTCAATTTTTTTTATGAATTGGAATAAGAAATATGAGTAGGGACAACAAAACAGATAATGCAAGGAAGTCATTTTATTCTTTCTTCGCAAATGCAAGTAGCCTTAAGAGAAAGATGCACTTAAGCAAATCCTAATACAATTCAATCTTCAACATCACCCAACATTCTACCCTTGTTTAAAATCCCATTCAAGAGCAATCTCCACTAAAGGAACCTTGTCTATCTCCTTCAAAAGCGAGTAGTCCTAAAAAAAAAAAAATATTCCCAAACTTTTGTTGTTCAACACCGAAATGAACCTCATGGGCCCCTATGGATGTTAAATCCAAATGGATAGTTTGAACTGCAAACAAACAAAATCAAAGAGCCCAAATCTCCTTCTTCAACAAAGCAATAGTTCAAGACACAGGTCCTTCCTTACATCTTAAAGTATTATAAGGATGTGGCAATGAGAACTCTAGAAAGATGGGTCTACACCTTTGGTGATTATGTGTTGAGTAAGAATTTTAGTAGCTTGAGTATGGGATTGATCCTTGAATGGAGATATTTTTTAATATATTGGAAAGTTGGAGGGATGACTACACTGAGTCATAAGATGTTTGTTAGAAGTTTGTGGTGGAAATAAAGACCTAATGTGGTTCTTTTGCAAGCAGTAAAGTCTATTAGTTTTAATTTAGGATGTCAAATGAGAAAATATTGGAATAGCCCATTTTTGGCTTTGGCCCACAAAAAAGGATTGGTGTAGTTCTCACCATCTTACACATTTTTCCAAAGCTTTGTTGTTGGGTATGGTTTAGGTCCATCCAATAGGTGTTTGTGTGCTGTGGTTTTGCTCAAGGACAAGGTCATTGGTTTTTGTTCAAGCTATTCTCATAACTTTAGTATTGAAAGATGCACTCTTAAGGATTGGATGGGCCCATCGTTAAGAGATGAAGAATGGATCCTTAGGGATGATTTCAACATGGTAGAATGGGTAAGGTATAGAGTGTTAGTTTTTGGTAGCAGCGGATCAATGTTCTAGTCTCTATGGTGTCTGTGAGGCTAGGAAACACATTTTCTCCAATGTCCATAATTGGTTTCACAAGAAAAGGCCTTAATTAGATTTAATTAAGCAGTTATTAAATTTTCCTAAGTCTAACTTAGGCTAATAGCTTAATTAATCAATATTAATTGGGGTAAATCGATTTTCCTCTAAAGACTTCCAGAAAAGTTACTTGATGGAGTGAAGATGATCTTAGCCATCAACTGTGATTAGATCATGGTCGTTGATTCATCAACGAGAGATTATAAGAGGAAATCAATGGACATTTGGAGAACACATCGAGACACGGAGTTGCAATGATAGCAAGGGTGCAAAAGCATCACAAGGACATCAACAACAAGGGTTGCAACCGAGCCGAAGAGATTCTTCATAGAGATTTCCAAGAAGAGTTGGAGATCAAATTTTCTTCAGAAATAGGATGATTTTCCAGTGGTGTGAGTTGCACCAATAGAGGGTGCAAGTTACCCAGATAGGCAATGCAAATTGCTCAAAGAGGGGAATTTCTCAAGAAAAGAAATTTGCACACAATATATTAATTTGCACAAGAGGATCGAGTTTCCAATTTAGGTCAAGATTTTCCAATGGAGGTTGAGATTATTTACCCAACCAGTGCTAGTTGTTAGGAGGTTCAGAATTCTCAGCTAGGTCGCATGTGTGAGCCGAAATTAGCTTCAAAGGGAGGATGAATTGGTTTTGGTGGGTCGAATAGCTTCCAGGAAGTCGGGGAGACTTGCAGAAGTGATCAGACAAAAAAAAAAAAAAAATCTGGAGGTTTGCCATCTTACGACAACCAGTTGTAATATTTTTGCTGAAGAATTAATAATTAAAACCCTCATCTACTGAAGTTTTCTCTTTGGGGTTTTTCCAGGGACACTTGCCCAAAAATATTGGTGTCCATTATTTTTGTGTGCATAATTTTCTATGTTCCTATGGTTATTTATTTTTTAGTGAAGTTGTAGTTGTGCTATATTCATTATTTTCCGCAAGTATTTTGCAGTTGACAAATATCTAAAAAGATAACAAAATAATAACTAGTAATTGCAACAATACTTAAAATTTCACATGGTACCAAAGTTGATTTGAGGGCAAAAGGAAGATCTACCCAGAGTACAGGAAGAGAAAGAAAGAGTTTGTACCCAGTTTTGAGTTGTTCAGTTCATTTCTCCAGTTCATGTGAGTTCACTAAATTTCCAAATTTCCCATAGATGGTCGCAACAAGATTGAGAGATCAGGACTGATTGTCTGGACGACCAAGATGTTGTTCTTATTGGATGAATTTGGTATGGAGTTTGCTATGACAAATGTTGCTATACCAATAAATCCCATCATGTTATAGGAGTACAGGAGGGATAATGCCAAAGCGAAGAGGATGATTCTTGATGGAGTCAGGGATTGTATTATTCCACGTCTCCCTGAGAAAGGGGCAATGAAGGAAATGTGAGATGCCATCGAGAAACTATACCAAGATCCTTTACAAGAAAATGATCCTCAAGGAGACATTGACGACTATCAAGAAGAATAATGGAGACGACGTGACTTCATATCTCACCAAAGTTTGGTTTGTCAGAGATGAACTAGTTGCAGTTGGAGAAAAGTCGCATGATGGCGAGCTAGTGCATATAGCACTCAACGAGCTTCCCAAGGAATGGTGAATGTTCATCCATGTGATTTCAGGATGAGACAAACTTCCATATAAAGACCAGATATGGAGTGATTTCACTTAAGAGGAGCTTAGGGTCAGCTTAGTTGATGGCACCAGCAACAATGGCAAGGTACTGAAGGTTGAGAGGGAGCAAGAGAACATTTCCTTAGCAAGGAAAGGAAAAGAAAAGAAGGGATCCAACAAGGGACTTAGCTCGAAAGGAGAGAAGAGCAAGAAGAAGGACCTATCAAAGGTCAAGTGCTATGGTTATCACGGGTTTGCCCATTATGCCAGTAATTGTCCACTCAGGAAGAAGAAGGGAAAGGAGCAAGTGGCAGATTTAACATATGCATATGAGCTCTCTACCACAATGGAGCAAGAGTTCGAATTGATCGCTTCCTTGACTAGCTCGACTTCACAAGGTATTTGGTACATAGACAGTGAAGCATCATTTCACATGACTAGAATTAGGGAGTACTTCTCTAGTTACAAGGAGGAGGAAGTTAGATTAAACATTCAGATGGGAAACAAGTCCAAGTGCACCCCTGTAGCACGAGGAACTATTTTATTTCAGTAGGAGAACAACAAGCATATACCTATCCATGATGTGTTGCGTGTGCAAACTTACGGATGAATTTTATCTTTGTATTTGGGGTACGATGTTCTCTTTAGAGGGGCAAAGGTGTTATTGGAGCACAAGGATTGCAGATCACCTATAGCAGTTGGGATGAGGAGCGACCAGTAATATAGGTTGCAGATGGACACACCCAAGGCACTAGTTAGCAACAATAGTCCAAGAGACCAGTGGGAGCTATGACATAGGAAGATGGGCCATATTCATCATGGAGCACTAATATTTCTTAATGAGACACTGATAGGTGTTCTAGAGGTGAGCACAAAGAATGATGATGTGTACAAAGGATGTGTGTTGGGGAAGTTTGCTAAGGCATCTTTTCCAAGGAGTGACGGTAGAACACAAGGGATTCCAAGACTTTGTACATTTAGACATATGTGGGTTGATGTCGACAAAATATCTCAAGGGTACAAGTACTTTTGTACTTCTATGGATGATTTCTTTAGGAAGACTTAGATCTATTTCTTGAAGACCAAGGATGAGGCCTTCATTCGCTTTCAGGAGTTTAAGGCTCTAGTGGAGAATGCGACATGTAGAAAGATATGAACTCTTTGGTTAGATATTGGAGGTGAGTACACTAGGAAATAATTCCAGGAGTTTTGTACCAGGGCAGGAACCGGGAGAGAGTGGACCATTCCTTACAAGCCATAGTAGAATGGGGTCGCTGAGAGGAAGAACAAGTCGATTCCAGAGGAAGAACAAGCAATGATATATGAAGAGGATATCCCACGTTATTTATGGGCAGAGACATGCAGTACAATGGTTTATATTTAGAACAGTGTCCCACAGAGAGTGCTTGGCAAGATGACTCCTAAGGAGGCTTTCATCAAGAAGAATCCAAATGTCAGTCATTTCAGGATATTTGGCTACCTAAAGTATTGTCACATTCCAAGGGAGACACATTCAAAGCTAGACCAAATTGTAGAGTGAGGTTACTTCGTTGGCTATAACGAAACCTCGAAGGAATATAGGATCTTCATCCTAGGAGCCAGGAGGATTATAGTCAAGCAAGATGTCCAGTTCATGGTGGAGCCAAAGAGAACGCATTGGGTAGCACCAAAACACGTGTTGTGGTATTTGTGTGGCACGATCAAGTATGGGACCAAGTATGGTGTCAAATTGGTAGGCTATACTGATTCAAACTAGGCAGGGAACACAGTAGATCGAAAAAGAACTTCAGGGTGTTGCTTCAACATGGGATCGGGAGTTGTTTCTTGGTATACTAGGAAGCAAAATTTTGTGGCACTGAGTTTAGCCGAGGCAGAGTACACAATGACGAGCATGGCTACATGTGACCCCATATGGCTTCAGAAGTTGTTAGTAGCCTTTTTTGTTCAGAGGATAGAGACTACAATGATACACTGCAACAATCAAAGTTGCATAAAGTTGTTAGAGAATCTGGTGTTTCTTGACAGGTCCAAACATATAGACATCAGATACCACATCATCAGGGATTGTGTACAGTGTAGGATAGTCCAACTACAGTATATACCTACAGATGAGCAGGTAGAAGATATTCTGACGAAGGTTTTGGGGAAGGCAAGGTTCATCTTCTTTACAGACAAGTTGGGTGTTATGCAGAACGCTTTCCTCGCTAAGAGGGAGTGCTATTTTTTGGTAGCAGCGGACATGTGCTCTAGTCTCAATGGTGCCTATGAGGCTGAGAAATACATTTTCTCCAATACCCAACATTAGTTTCACCAGAAAGGCCTTAATTATATTCAATTAAGCAGTTAATTAAATTTAACTCAGTGTAACTTAAGGAAATAACTTAATTAATTAGTATTAATTGGGGTAAATCGATTTTTCTCTAAAGACTTTCGGAAAAGTCACTTGATGAAGTTAAGATGATCTTAGACATTGATTGTGATTAGATCATGTTCGCTGACAGATCAATGAAAGATTATTAGAGGAGATCGATGGGCATTTGGAGAACACATCGAGACATGCAGTTGTAGTGATAGCAAGGGTGTAGAGGCAGCACAAAAACATCAGCAGCAGGGGTTTCAATAGAGATTTCCAAAGAGATTCTTCATAGAGATTTCCAAGGAGATTTGGATATCGATTTTTCTGCAGAAAGAGGACGATTTTCAATTGGTGCAGTTGCTCCAACATGGGGTGTAAGTTACCCAAATAGGCAGTGGGAGTTGCTCAAAGAGGGGAATTTCTAGAGCAAGGAAATTTGCACATGAGGATCAAGTTTCTAGTTGAGGTCAATACTTTCCAATGGAGGTCAAGATTATTTACCTAACCAGTGCGAGTTGCCAAGAGGGTCGAGTTTCTTAGCCAGGACACACATGTGAGCTTAAATCAGCTTCAGAGGGAGGCCAAACTGGTTTAGGTGGTTTGAATAGCTTCCATGAGGTCAGGGAGACTTGTAAAAGTGATCAAAACAATTTTCCGGAGGTTTGCCATGTTACGACAACCATTTGTAATATTTTTGTTGAAGAATTAATAATTAAAACCCTCATCTACTGAATTGGTTTTCCCTTCGAGGTTTTTCCAGGGCATTTGTCCAAAACTATTGGTGTCCATTATTTGTGTGTGTCCATAGTTTTCTCGATTCATGTGGTTATTTATTTTTCAGTGAAGTTGTAGTTGTCTTTTATTCAGTATTTACTGCAAATGTTTTGCAATTGACAAATAATCTGAAAAGGTAGAAGAATAACAACCTGTAATTGTAAGAGTATTTAAAATTTAACATAGAGATGGTGGTGTCGTCAATGACCAAAAAGCGATCATGGACTAGATTAAAGGCTACTTAGTAAGTGCTCGACCCTAATTGGAAGAAGAGCATGAATTTTGTGGGTTAGTCCACATGGAGCAACCTCATGTAAGGGCATGATAGGTTGTTGATGTCTGTAAGTTGGGAAAGTACTTTTGCACAGGCCTAAGTGTCTAGGCATGCAAGAATTCACCCACAAATCTCATTAAGACACTTTCTCTAGTGTGAGCAAGTTTCTTTTCTAACTTAGCCTAAGTTTTGACCATGAAATCACATTATTATTATGTTAGCTAATTGAGCTAAGTTTAATTACTTTAATGATTATGTTTTCATTTCATCCCTTGATCTCAAGTGAGACCAAATATAATCTCGGCCATCAATCACTTTAAAGGTTATGGTTAAGGATTTAGCTCAATGTAAAGTTATAAAATCAAGGCTAAGGAGAGGAGAAGATACACCATACAACATGACAAGACATTGAGATAGGCATCTCAGCGAGGAGTGTGATAGTCCAGTGAGTCGGGTTCGAGGAAGTGCATAAGGGGAGCATTGGATATCCAAACAACCAAGGGGATCTAGAATGGATCCAGGGCCTGATATGCTAGATCAAATTCAAACCATTATAATCTGCAATTCTCTTAGTTGGGCCATTATCCTAGTAAGGGAGCCCAAGTAAGTTCTAAATGTTAATAAAGAGTTGTTGAATGGGCAAAATCTATTTGTGTAATTGTGATTGACACTAGTTATTTTTACTTATGCTAATTAAATTAAGAATCTAGTTATGTTTTCATTTAGTAGATCTATATTTTACTAGGTCAATGGATTGTTGGATGCTTGGTTCATAGGAAAACTTAACATGGTATCAGAGCCTGAAACTTTGAAAACTAATCTTTGAATCACACAAAAGTCAGGTCCATACAAGATCACCGAGGCTAGGATTGGCCACAATTGTATCAGGGAAAAAAATAAATTAATTAATAGGACCATAGGAAATCTATCGTGCATTACATTGGTATAGACACAAAAATTGTAGACAAGGAGGCTAAACAAAAAATTTGGTTGAGTATCGTGACCAAGTCTAAAAAAATAGTACAATGGCCAAAAGGTTAAATAAAAACAAAAAAAGGTAAAAAATGGAGGGGACATGACCAACATCCTGAGTGGGTTGTCACATACACTCAGTTGTTAATGTTCAACCGTTAGCCATCATGGCCTACAAAACGATCGACAGACTATGGAATCAACCGTTGGTCGAATTTATGAGGGTTGATAGCATCAAAGCAATCGTCAATCACAAGGATACTAGCAGAACAAGGAGAAAAATCTAAGTGCCAACAAATAAGAAATTGCGGGCCATTAGAGGACTCTATCAAGGCAGCAACAAAGAACTGTCAGCTGCCAAGGCAGTGGAAGGAATGGTGACAACACAAGCTGCAGATATGGCCGACAACATTGCAGCTAGCCTACAGAGAAAGAATAGTTGTCAAGCCAAGTCGAAAAGGGGAAAAGGCTTTGTGGCTAGAAGCAAGGACTAGCTACAAAAGGTAATGTAGCAATGACACACAATTCGAGATTGATCAAGGGAACAATAGCTGAGGAGACTAAGGGCTTATGGCCTAGATGAGAAAATGGTGGTCACAATGGAGGTGGCTAGCAAGTGGTGTGAATTGGGTAAGAGTTAATAGGGGCAAGCGAATATTGCAACAAATAGTTGGCACATTTGCCATCTAGTCAAGAAAAGGGAGTTAGGTCGTCGTTGAGAGTCAAGGCCACCATCGAACACAGATAGGCACAACGACACATGGATCAAGCAACAAATCGGACACTAAGGGAAATAGAGTGTTGTACTATAGTCAAGACCACAAGCAGAGTCGTAATAAGTCGCATACGAAGTCTAGCATCCAACAAGCCAACCACATAGTGAGTTGGTCACACTAGCTACAAATCCAAGTAGTATACCAGAGGTGTGGTTGGGGCTTACGAGAGTGTGATTGTGACCCAAAAGAATTAGCAAAGGTCGTCCCTCAAAAGGAGATAGGAAGATCGTACCAATCAAGGTGTGACAACCAAAACTGTTTCAGTGGATTTTCCAATTTTGAGATGACAACAACTGATCTGAGGTTTGAGGAAAAGTTAGAGGGCACTTATAATTTCAGTCCATGGAAGGAGAGAATAGTGTTGGTTCCCTTGGAGAATGACCTATGGGATTTTGTAAAATCCAAATTACCGTTCCTTCAAATGCTACAACTCCAGTAGCCCAGAATTTTAAAGATGTGAAAGCCAGATGTATCATCATGGATGGGATAAAGGGTCATGTGATCCCTCATATCATGAAAGAATAGTGCCTATGATATATGGACCACTCTAATGAATCTATATCAAAGCAATGATTAGAATCAGAAAATGGTGTTGAGGGAAAAGCTCAGGAACACAAGATGACTGAATCAAACATAGTGGCATCATAACTCACTAGGATTCAATAAGTTCAAGATGAGCTTGGAGTTATTGGGTTAGTCGTGCTAGATGAGGATCTTCTAAGGATAGTCCTAAGCAACTTCACAAAACCTTGGGCTACCTTTGTGATAGGTGCTCTCACATAAGATAAACTAATAGATTAGAGAAAATTGAGGGGTGACTTCACTCAAAAGGAGATCATGACAAATCATTTCTTTGGAGGACAACAAAAGACTGGGGATGATGAGAATCTCACTCTTTACAATGGGGCAACGAGAAGCAAAGATTCGAGTAGTAGGGATGAGGAGCCAACATCACAACCCAAGAAGAAGAAAGACTTTACTAAGTTCAAGTGCTTTGTCTATTATAAATTGGGATACTATGCTTCATAGTGTCCAGAGAGGAACAAGGGCAAACAGGGTATGCAATTAATTGTAGATGTGTCAGCAGATGCTCGGGGAGGAGTTTGCCATGAAGTTTGATCTTTCCTCATGTTGAAGAAAATGTAACTACATTCCATCTTCATAAATGTAATTTTGATCTTTGTATTTATAAAAGAAAAGAAATATTATTTTGTTATTTATATCAATGAGTTTCTTGCTCATTGCATAGGCCTAGCACATGTCAAAGTGTTATATGGAAGTCAAAGAGTCAAAAAGATATGTTGAAGACCCTTAAGGGCATGTTACACCATGTGTATTTATGCATTAGAGTCAAAGAAATACCTCCAAGCAAAAAGAAGTTGTCTAAATTATATATGACAAGCTGGCCTCAAGTCGACCTAAAGAAAGGGCATACCTCTATATATAAGAGGTTGTCCACTCCTCTAATAACAACGCAATCTACCTCTAAAATTAGCAAAGTAAAGGGATGAGGCAAGGGTGAAAAAGAGATGAATAAGGGAGCCTCTAGTGCAGCGAAGAAGGAAGGAAGAACATCAAGCATTAGAGGGTTGTTCTAAGGTCAACTGCAATCACACATGTGAAGAAAATGAGGGTCTCTCTGCTGTCATAGCAGCCCTCCACCACAGTTATATTTATGTCATTGTTTGGGATAGAAAAGTAGGCCTATAAGGCCTCTCACTCAAGCGAAGAAGGAAATAGGACTTACACATAAGGTTTTTGAAGGAATCCCCTCACAAGTGGGAAGAAACAGTGCCACACTGTTGTCATATCAAACCTACAACTATATCTCAAGAAAGAGCTCGGTTGGAGGAGGGATAAAGTACTCTTCATATGTGAAGGAATCTACTAGGGATCAAAGAGAAATATCTCTTGTAGAAGAAGCATAACAAGGACTATTATCAGTTGCTGGAAGAAGGACGAAGTTTTGGAGGAAGGAGGACGAAGTGTCGAAAGAAGAAGGGCAAAGGCTTGACTTGTGCTTGGAGGATATTCTTGTCAAGGGTATAGGGTTTGGCATTTATCAATAGAAGCTTCAATAAGAAAAATCTGAAGAAGGGTTTTCCTCTCTAAGAGAGAGAGGTTTTACCCTGGCAGAGAGCCAACATATTGTGTTCTTGTCTTTTGTATTTGGTAGCAGTTTGAAGTAAAAAAACATACATTAATAATAAGAAGAAGATCTAGCTAACAAGAAAAGTAAAAGTGCTTCACAAATTTATCATTGCTAGAAGAATCATATCTTAACTATAGTGACCTAGATTCTTCAACATGGTATCAGCGCTAAGGTCACACATCAAGGAAGGGAATCTCAAGAACACATACAAGGTTAAGCATCAAGCTAAGGGTTTCAAATCCATCAAGGACAAGGAAGTCTACCATCTACTCTTCTAGATCCATCAAGGAAGACTACAAAGCAAGAAGAAAAGTCTTTCATACAAAATCACCTACAACAAGATCCATTCAAAGAAAAACCTACGTCAAGCTACATCATCTTCAAAAGAAAAGCACTCCAAGTCAAGCTTTGCACTCCAAGAAGTCTTCATCATCAAAGAAGGCAATTTTGAAGATTATCAAGATCCAAGAAGACAAATCATCAAATCTTCAAGAAGGGAGCAAGACTTCTACATCACCAACACTATCAAGTAAGTATTTGTATGTTCTCTTATGATCATATCACAATGTCTTTTTGCAAGGAAAGCAACAAATTGGTTGGGACCGCTAATTTCCTTGCATGGAAAAAGAGGATTGATTTACTTCTCAAAGAGAATGAACTTCTAGATCATATCAAAGGAAGTATCACTATCCATGCTAAGGAATAAACTCAAGCCTTAGCAAAGTAAAATAAGGATGAGACAAGAGCTCAAAGGATACTAATAGAATCCATCAAGGACTCTCTCATTCCTTATGTCTCCAAACTTGAAACATCAAAAGAAGTCTATGATAAGTTGATAGAGCGATTCTCAGTTAGCACAACTAGAGAAGTGATATCACTATGCAATGAATTGTACAAAATGAAAATATCCAAGGAAGGAATAACTCCCACCTTTATGAGAATCTCTGAGATGAGAGATCAACTACAAGAGCTAGGAGAAGTCATGTCTGACAGAGAAATGAAAATTGTCGTACTCAATGCTCTACTTGATGATTGGGGCAACTTCACATCAAGTATATATGCCAAGAAGGAAGCTACCCCACTAAGTGAACTTTGGTCTATATGTAAAATTGAAGAGACTAGACTCAAAGCCAAAGATGATATAGGATCAAAGGAGCAAGAATTTGTTGCAATGGCCAAAAGAAAGGGAAAATTTGGCAAATTTGGTCCACGAAGAACAAGCAACAGAGATATATCCAAAGTCCAATGCTTTGGCTGTCAAGAATATGGACACTACAAAAGGGATTGTCCCAAGTTTAAGAAGGACAACAACCAGAGGAAAAGAGAAGAAGCTCACATCACCGAAGAAGTAAAAGAAGAAGAAAAGAAGTAGAAGAAGGAGGACCCTCCAGATCTATACTATGACTAAGTCAACTTCTTTACATAAGTCTTCTTTCAAAGTTTTGGCTATCATAGGAGCATGTAGAAATATGATAGAATGCATGGTTTAAGAGAAAGGGCATCGTCTAGAATATAGGAACATAATATAGAAATAGCTCAAGATATTTATGTAGCAAGGATATAGCTATTGAATGATCTCATCCATAATGAAAGGAAATTATCGTGATCAAATCTTAGAAAGCCTCTATCATCAACAAAGAAGAGACATTTGCAGGATGAGGGTCGCCAAGACCCTTCGGTAGAATATTCAATAAAAGATTCATAACTTTCAAAATAGTAGATGTCCCAATAGGAGTTCCATTCATGGGACTCAAGAAATAATGATATGCAGGCAAGAAACGATGAAGCAGAACAAAATAAATTGAGCCAATCTCAATCTAGGACTATTAAAGGAAGTTGAGATGATCAAGAGAAGAATTAAAGATGAGGTATGTATGCATCTATGTTTTTAGTTAAGTCATATTTATTATTGGATCATGAGGGATGGCTCTAAAACATGATCAAGAATAGGAAAATATCTTTCACTAATAACATGCTCGAAAGCATGCCCTCATAAGGAGTATGAGGTGATTGACTAAACAATCCATGAAGAAGCATATGAAGGAAGAGATCAAAGATGACAAGACACCATAGTCACTAGGAATCATTATGTGACAAATTCATTAAGGTAATATCTTGAAAGAAGGGATGAGAACTCTGACATAGGAAGAAAAAGATCAAAAGACCCTTGACACTAGAAAAGCCTTGGAGATATGAAGATACAAGAAACTGATTCAAGTCAACAAGATGTCATGATGAAAAGCCAACCAGCAAAATACTATTTAAACTTTGAGGTAATATCAGGAATGAAGTCACAAAGGGCTACTAGAACGAACTATTGAAAGTGCAAGCACAACTAAGCCCTCAAATGATGGATATTCCATAAACAAAGCAAGATGACAAAGGAGTAGCTATATGACGAAAGATCATGACATGCATCAAGAAGAACACTTTCCACGAAGGAAGGAATGACATGATGAAGAAGGAAAGAGATTGATGGTTGATGCCCTACAAAGAAGAAGTTCAACAAAAGTTTCATGACATCAATGAAAGAAGGAGATCGAGAAGTTGAAGGACCCACGAAGAAGAAGTTGTTAATGTATGGAAGAGTCCCTAGCCAAGGAGTTCTAACAAGTTCCCAATTCCAAAGGAGCTTGGGCAAATTCCAAATCAGAGGGAGCTTGGGCATATCTTCCCCATTTAAGAGGGAGAGATAGACACAACATTCTTGTCTTCATTTTGGAAGAAAGAATGGAGGATTGGGTAATCATCTAGCATCCAATGCTCTTCGAGGACGTGTAGGGCATCCAAGATAAGAGTAGGCAAGAGGACCAATATTCTTTGAAGGTTGGGAATCCAAGATGAGAATACTCCTAGAAGGTCATACTCAGTGAACACCTGGGTGGGTATGTACCTTGAGAGACAATGATGAAGATGTCTATAATCATTGGTCTCACCAACATTTTGCTATGATCTAATATGAGATAGATCTATCAGTGAAGGCCTTGCTGTGGAAACAATGTTGGTTACTATGATGCTATAACAAATGGATTGCCAATCCAGTTTCTCTTATGTGAATTCTTTAGATTGAAAATGGCCAAACACCTTACAGTGATTTATGAATACGTCCCTAGTTAAGAGGGAGTGTTGAAGAAAATGTAACTAGGTTCAGTCTTCATAAATGTAATTTTGATCTTTGTATTTATAAAAGAAAAGAAATATTATTTTTGTTATTTATATCAATGAGTTTCTTGCTCATTGCATAGGTCTAGCACATGTCAAAGTGCTATAGGGAAGTCAAAGAGTCAAAAAGATATGTTGAAGACCCTTAAGGGCATGTTACACCATGTATATATTTATGCATTAGAGTTAAAGAAATTCTTCCAAACAAAGTCATACGTCTCCTCCATGCAACAACATCACTAAAAGGATCTATCCGAATTATATATTAGAAGTCCGCCTCATCTCTACAGGTTGGCCTCATGTCGACCTAAAGAAGGAACAAGCCTCTATATATAAGAGGTTGTCCACTCCTCCAATAACAACGCAATCTACCTCTGAAATCAGCGAAGTAAAGGGATGAGGAAAGGGTGAAAAAGAGACGAAGAAGGGAGCCTCTAATGCATTGAAGAAGGAAGGAAGAACATTGAACCTTAGAGGGTTGTTCTAAGGTCAACTGCAGTCACATGTGCGAAGAAAAGGAGGGTCTCTCTGCTGCAATAGCAGCCCTCCACCACAATCATACTTATCTCATTATTTGGGCTAGAAAAGTAGGCCTATAAGGCCTATCACTCAAGCGAAGAAGGAAAGAGGATTTACACATAAGGTTTTTGAAGAAATCCCCTCACACATGCAAAGAAACAGTGCCACACCATTGTCATATCAGACCTGCAACTATATCTCAAGAAAGAGCTCAGTTGGAGGAGGGATAAAGTACTCTTCATATGTGAAGGAATCTACTAGGGATCATAGAGAAAACTCTCTTGTAGAAGCATAACAAGGACTACTCTCACTTGCTGGAAGAAGGACGAAGTGCCAAAGGAAGGAGGGCAAAGTGTCGGAAGAAGAAGGACAAGGGCTTGACTTGTGCTTGGAGGATATTCTTGTCAAGGGTCTAGGGTTTGTCATTTATCAATAGAAGCTTCAATAAGAGAAATTGGAAGAAGGGTTTTCCTCTCTAAGAGAGAGAGGTTTTGCCCTGGCAGAGAGCCAACATCTTGTGTTCTTGTCTTTTGTATTTTGATAGCAGTTTGATTAAGTAAAAGAATATACACTAATAATAAGAAGAAGATATGGGTAACAAGAAAAGTAAAAGTGCTTCACAAATTTTTATCATTGCTAGAAGAATCCTATCTTAACTATAATGCCCTAGATTCTTCAACACCTCAAGTACATTACCAATGGGTGTGTGACTACTAAACAATGGAGGCACGTGGCATATGACAAGGGCACGTGCATTGTTTGAAAGCCTAACCAAGTGGGGCTCAACTGCATGTAGAGTTTGGTGATGATTCCGAACCTGTAGTGAAGGGGGTTGGAACTGTCATGTTCCAAAGCTTAATTCAGGAGGTAGGTTGGAAGTGAAGGACATGCAATGGGTGCCAAAACTTAGGTGGAGCTTGCTCTCAATATCTATGATAGAGAAGGTGTTTTATGTAGCATTGCAGGATGGTCAGACACTAATTAAACCTAAGGGGCTAGCTCTAATAAGGGACATATCATAGGCGTTAGAGAGAGCAACATGTATAGGCTAAAGGGCCAATCTATTTGAACAATGGCAAGAAGCAAAGAAGTGACAAAGAGCAAGGAGCATGTATCTCTAAAGGTTGAGCAACTTAGAGGGAGTCAACGTCCAAGTTCAAGTGAGGATGATGAGTTGACAGATTCCTCTAAGTCTGTCAAGTAGGTATCTTGGTATGAGATGACCTTACAGGATGTTCAGGAGCACCAGACTTCTAGGAACCAAACCAAGGGGACTAAGACTTCGAAGATCTTTTTAGACCAAGAGGCAGGAAAGGCATTTAGTTTAAAGGGAGCAACCAAGGCAGCAAATGCAGTTCTAAGATCGATGTCAATTCCAAGGGGCATATATACCTCCCTCACGAAGAGGGAGTTTTGATGTTTGTAGCTCAAGTAAGCACTTTTACATGGGCCTAAGTGTTTATGCATACAAGAAATCAGCCACAGATCTCCTTAGAACACTTTTCTCTAGTGTGAACAAGTTGCTTTTGTAACTTACTCCAGTTCTAACTTAGGAAAACACATAACTATTATGTTGGCTAATTAAGCTAAAGTAAACTTTGGAAAAGTGAAATAATTACTTCAATGATTTTGTTTTAATCTCAACCCTTGATCTCAAGTGAGGCAAGATCTAATATCGATCGTAAATCACTTTGGAGATTAGGGATAGGCATTTAGCTCAATATAAAGTTATAAAAGCAAGGTTAAGGAGATGAGAAGGCACACCATACAACAACACAACATTGAGAGAGACATCTTAGTGAGTAGTGTGATACTCTACTATGTTGAGTCTAAGGAAGTGCAAAAGGGGAGCATTGGAGGTCCAAAACAACCAAAGGGATCTAAGGCCTAATCTGTTAGATCAGATCCAAAGAATTGTAATCTATAATTCTCTTGGTTTGGTAATAATCCTAGGATGAGAGACCAAGTAAATTCTGAATGCTAAGGAATAGTTGTTGATTGGGCATAAACTATTTGTGTCATTGTGATTGAGATTGGTTATTTTTACATCCACTAATTAAGGATCTAGTTGTGCTTTCATTAAATAGAAATGTAATTTTTTAGGCCAATGAATTATCGGGTGCTAGGTTCACAGGAAAATCTAACACGTCATAGAGGAAACTAGATCAAATTTATGGAGCTCAAGATAATATTGTTTTCTCTAGGAGGCTTTGACCTATGGATGTGTTGATAGAAGTTACAAAGACTAACCACTTTCCTATATAGACTACCATCCCTTTAGGATAATAGGATGACTCTCCACCTTCCTTTTTGTTTAATATTATTGTCATGTATATTGAGTTTGGCCCCTAATACACATCTTGCAACTAAATTCTCATGCAAAAAATAAAAAAGAGATGAAGATGTAAAGGGTTGATCATTTAGTTAACTAGAGCATGGGATGCATTTGCAGCTGGTATAAGTAGCAGAAAAGAAGTTCCCTCTTTTGAAGAACTATGGACCTCTTGTGTTCAAGAATCAAGACTTAAATCAAGAGATAGAAAGGATGAAAACTCTTGAAAATTTGCAACACGTTTCAAAAGGAAGAATGGAAGAAAGAAGAAGTTTGGTTTCGAAAATAGAAAGCCAAAAGGAAGCCCTGCCCCACAAGGAAAGAAGGATATGTCAAATATTCAATGTTATCATTGTCGGATATTTGATCACTATATGAGCCAATGTTGTAATGTACCGAATATAAATTTTGCTGAAAATTACTTCTAAAAATTATGTTGTCAATTTAAATAACAATTTGCAAAAATTCAACCATCAATTTAACGACAAATCTGGAAAATACAATCTGCAACTCAGCGTTGAAACCACTGTAATGACCCAAATAAAAATTTTACCAAATAATGCTTCAGAAAATATAAATTTGCTCCCAAAATTCACACCGTTAAGTTTACAAACAATTCGCACATATTGAACCAGGAAAGTAACGACAAAATCAGGAAATTAAATCTGCAACTTGAGAATAGACAAGAAATACATGCAGAAGAACTCAGCCTTATTTTATTAATATGAAATAAGTTGATACAATAAATTGAGAATCGATGAGGTGGTGGCCTCTAAAGACATACAATAATGTCGCAGTTGGCCTCCAAAGGTAAATTGAACCGCTGAAAACACATGTGAATTTTGGATGAATTCACTAAGGGGAGAGATGGGTTCTCGCCCACTCTCAATCAATCACCTGAGGGTTTCTGTCCTAGGGCTATTGTTGAAGTTGGGAACTCTTGGTTCTCCAAACCTCTCCACGAGAAAATATCACAACTCAAGGATGTCCCAAATGATATCCTCCTCCTTTTAAAGACTCCATAGATAGATCTCTGAGTCTCTAGAAGCATCTTGTTGTGATTATTTTAATATTAGTCTAGAAACTCCTTTTTGACTCCATCTAAGTGACTTTTAATTGTATTTTATTTCACTAAGTCACTTTTGGCCATTTTTCCTTCAATTAATTATTTTCCGCTCTTTTAATTTAATGATGTGACTAATTAAAGTCACTTTTAATCTGGGAAACTGGTCAACCACCCACCATACTCTCTCTGACCACTAGAAGTCACTTCTAATCATCACATCCTATAGATCTTCTCGTTTTGGTTCCAACAACCTATTACACTGAGGCATTCCATCAAATATTCCTCCCAGAATGCCACCTCGAGCATAATTAATTAAGTCGTGCCCATTAATAACTTCTTTTTTTTAAAGTTGCTAAAATGCAACAGAACGAAAGGAAAAATGTGTGGATGATACTATGTTCCAAGTGAATGCCATTGGATCCCATAAAATTACCTCAAAATCCTTCAAGACCCTTGATGACATAATCTTGCTCCTGCAGCTTAGCCATCACATACCTCAGAAACCCATCATGGTTGTATTACAGAGAAAAATAAAAATGGGGCCATGACAAATCCTCCCGCCCAAGATTGCCTGCCCTCAAGCAATTTGTATCTTTCCACTGCAAAGGCATCTAGAAATTGATACCAAGATCCCAAATGAACCATTGTACTACGCCACGCCTCCAAACTAACCAAACATGAATGGGTCCCTCAATACCTGGATCCCAAATAAACCACTGACTCAATCTGCCATCCATGGATCCACCTAGATCCCAAAACCACCATAACCAATGATCCTCATCTATCCCCCATGGCTCGAGATGTGCTCTATCTTTGACCGTAGATGTTTCTCCACCAGTAGAATACCAACTCATCGCCTCTCACCATCCAACCCCAAGAGAGGGATTGAATGCACGAACACCCATACACGGAACAAATCTCCATCCTGCGAATGTTGCACTTTGTGCAGCTCATGCCGCCTCGCCTCATCCCGCCTCGCTAGTCTGGACAACCCATGTAATCTGCTTAGGTAATGTGGTCCCTCTCTCACCAACGCGTGGAGGCAACCAACAATGTTGCAAGCCCCATCAATGTATCCCTGAAGAGGGTTGTCATCTCAAAGTACGACAACTCTATTGGTTGTTGATGCACCTGTCTGCTCCCCATTAATGACTGACTCCAAGGATGGTTGCTCATCCTCCTCCACCATGGGCTCAACATGAGCCACTAACTACCCCTCCACATATAGCTCATCGTGCATAACATCCTCAACAATTAGTGGTAGGTAGCTACTGTTTGCAAACTTTCTCACCGCTCTGGATAACTCTATGTGTGTTGGCACTTCGTCAATAGATATGTCCCCCAACACCTCACCAATCTACTATGGGTTGTGATCCCCTGACAACTTAGGCACGAACCTGGGTACCTCATCAACTGATGGCACCTCATCAATAAATGGGCCTCTGAGTGTATGATCGACTCTCTCGACTAAGGTGCCAACCAGAGCTAGCAAAGGGATTCTCCATCACATCATGGAGTCGGTAGGTGATGGTAGTAGCAGCATGATGGACTTGGTGGTTGGGTGCACAAACCTTTCTATATCCCCTTTAAAATTTCAGACAGCATTAGTGACAAGATGGATTGACAGGGGAGTGGGCAGATTTCATGAGTTTTCATGGCAGGTTGGTCGTGCATGGGGTAGTAGGACATTCAATGTACTCTGGTAGGAGTTGGTCAGAGGAAGTGGCATCATCATGCCACCAAACAGTGTCTTGTATGGAGCTAATGATTTTCCATGGATGCATGGGGCACTGAGTAAGATCACCATAGGGTCAATGCCACTAGCATTTAGGGAGGTTTTCCTATTAGATCTCATAGGGAGGATTAGGAGAGGAGGTCCACACATTAGGGGTAGTGGTAGTGAGTTAAGGGAGATGATGATGCAGGTAGGATGCAAGTTGATGCCCATTGAATCAGTTTTAGACCATGGCATCCAGCGGTGTATAGGGGTATGCAACAATGCACAACGTTATATAGAGGAGCACAAACATGCATGGTGGTGCACAACATGTGTAGGGAAACAACATGGCGTAGGAGGAGTGATTCGCATCGCAGTGCATTTCCTTGTAGTTTGACGGACACATCGATACAATAGGGATGTCAACTAATCTGAGATGACATGGAAAAATGTAACAGGGTCCAACAGTGCACAAATATGTGCAACTAGGTGCAGTTGTATGCCAGGGGGCAAGAGGATACATCGTTATATACAGTAGTGTGCGGGGTTTCACTGTGGACTGGGGGTGTGCTACTACTAGGGAGATTCCTTGAAGAGGAGGTCAAGCATGCCAGTGAGGTGGGCCAACCCAGGTTTGGAGAGTGAGATGGTCACAGGGTTAGTTGTGAGCTTCCATACGAGTTCTTGGACATACCCATCAAAGCCCACACATCTATCATTCTCCAACATTGCACACTAACACATGGGACGTGGATATTGTCTCTTGATGCTCTCATCATGAGCAACAGGACCTAGGAGGTTCATCTGAGACATTTGGACAGGACAAAGTGTATCATAAGAGAGACTTTCCAGCTATGGCACGTGGTCAAGGCATGAGTTGGTCGATGGAGGTTTGGGGATGGTTCAATCTTCTGTAGAGGAAACATGTGCTATCTCCATGAGCTCACACTTAGAGAGATGCATGACACACCTTGGACAGGGCATTTTGAGGGGTTACAAGAGCATATACAATAGGTGGTGGATTTTTCTTACAAGCGAATGTTTAGACTCCAGGAAATATTGGGGTTTGACACCAGGAGACAGGATAGAAAATCTCACTGAGTGATATGGAAGGTACACAGCATTTTAGCATGCATCATATTTATCCATAGTATACAAAGACTATCTATTGGATACATGCATGGACTAGGGACGTGGCACCGGTGGGTTCCAACAGTTGTCAGGACTATGTCGCAACCAAACTGGCTATGGGATCCAGGGATTTAGTTAGTTGATTGGTCGTTCTATTTCGCGATGAGTGGAATATAGGTCGAGTGTGATCTAGCCCACTCTTGGTTTGACATGTGGGGGAGTGTTGAGGCCTTCATCGTATGGCGAGGCAATTTTTTCCTGTTGTTGCTCAGGATCAGGATTAGTCGTTGATGGGTAGACATTGGCATCATGGAGATGCTTGGGAAGGATAGGCTTGGCCTTCATAGATATTTCTCCATCAAGACCAGGAGAGGAGGATATAGTATGTGCAACGACAACCTGGTGGCACCCTTTTAAGGCTAGCATGGAATACAGGCATCACGGGACTTGGAAGCACAACAACCCTTAGGGGTGAGTTGGTTTCTATAGGGGGATATCATGCAGATCTTCCATTCCACTTTTGTGATATGTTGATGCCATGGGGGACTGCACTAGTATGACAAGATGTCCAGCATGAGGAGATCAAGGGGAACACATGCAAACAAGGGTTCATCTCCACAGGGATCCGACTGCATCTTCAAGAGTATACTCTTGAAGTGCACAAGATCATTTACTCAGGAGGGCAACTTCTTGTGGGTCTGCTCAGGATTTTACATCATTAGGGTGCTCTACTTATGCAGAGGGCTTCTAGCGACTTTATCTTATGGAACAACGAGTGGAGAAAAAGAGGCTTCCCATGGGTCGGGATGGTTTAGGACCATGGTATCACGGGATTTATTCAAGTGGTGGTAGTATTATAGAAAGGAGTAGTTCAGTGGTGCATTTGGGACTTTGGCATTAGTTAGGCTAGCATATGGAGTGCAACATAGGGTGATATTGCTTGAGGACAAGCAATTTTTGGCAGGGAGGACTATCATGTCACCAATAAATAATTTTATTAAGTAAAATCCTTAATTTTTTTTGGTGATAAATATTTTGGCAAAAAAACTTAGGAAAAGCAGGTTGTGGAGGCTCAATTTAATTTTTGGAGAGAAAACAAGGGTAAACTTAGGAGAAAAGAAAATTTTAAGTGATAATGGGTTGTGGGGGCCACTTGAAAAAGAAAAATGAACCAGCTTGGTGTCGGAAAATCAAAAAGGCAGAAATATTTTCATGGAGATAATTACTTGTGATATTCTTATGTTCTTATTAAATTTCTTGTGTTCTTCTTTTATCTTAGTTCATCAAACAATTACCAAAATCATAACATGAAGATCAAAGACACCAAATGTAGGTGAACAGCTAGGGAAAAACCCATATCTAGGGGAAATCCCAGTCAACAACTCTTCCTTCATTAGTTTCACGAGATGATCCAAGACTCCTTGACCTAGACACAAACTTCCTCCAACCACCAAGTCAACCCTTCCCTTCTTCTACAGATGATAACTTTCTAGCAAAAGCTTCGACCTAGATGCAACAATAGATCTTCGACCCAGAAACTTTGACCTAGTAGCAGCAGTAGAACTTCGACCTAGTAGCAACAACAGAACTTCGACCTAGAAGCTTCGACCTAGTAGCAACAGGAAAACTTCGACCTAGTAGCAGCAACAGAACTTCGACCTAGAACCAGTACTTCGACCTTCCAACGAATAGACCAGTAAATTCACACGTGTGAGAGAGATGACCCAAAATCTTCCATCTTCCTTCTCCAACAAATCTCCTTCAATTTCTTCTATAGTTTCGTATTCTTCTACTTCCTTCTCTTAGATATTGAACTTGTGTGAGTGGATGTCCAAATGAATCGAATTGCATTGTATTTATAGCCTCTTCTGGAGTTTGAATTACCCTTATGTAGGCTTACTTGATCAAGTAAGGGCTGACTTGGTGTGGAGGTGAAAATTAATTTATTTTACTCAATAATAATTATTTTTACGTGATTCAAAAGCCCAAGAAGGGTCTGATTAAATGAACAATGACACTAATGACTTAATATAAAACCTAGAAGTCATCAATGGAGACTTTGACCTAAAGCATGATGACCCAAGCATGAAACCCATGCTTTAATAATTCACAATAATAATAATAATAATAATAGTAATAATTTATTTTTCTTTCTTTCAATAAATACATTTCATTATGACTCAAATACAATTATGAAGATTGAACCTAGTTACATTCTTCAACACTCCCTCTTAACTAGGGAGGTATTCATACTTACACACACACACATATATATACAAGTACATGGAAGATCTCAAAAAACATGAACCATGAAGGGTTTAGGCATTCACGATGCCACAAACAAGATTCCTGACCAGGGCAATCTATCAGGGCAGGACTAAGACTAATGCTTTAAGCCTCTCTAGGTACCATTAGGCTTACCTGCTAACCATCAACCCAAGGAACTAGGTGTGTAATACAAGGTCAGATCTCTACAACCAACATCACCCTCCCTACTTCGAGAGCTAGACATCAACATACATGTCGACTAGATGTCCTCCTATGCATACACAATGCCTCAACACATTAAATCTCTCCCAATCAAACAGATTGGTAACATTGAGCATGCTTCCAAAACTTTGAGAGATTTACTTGAACACTCACAACCCCAATCAGTAACAAACTTTCAAATATGCATAAGTGAACACAAACCTCTAGGGTTTTCAATCATCTTGATGTTGCCTTGATTAACTCAATTAATCGCAATAGGACTTAGAGGCTTCTCAAACAAATCTTGATAGAAGTTTCCTCAATCATACAACTTCCTTTCCTACTTCACATGTAGCAACATATTCTACAACCAAATCCTGCTTTCCTTCTTTCAACAACACGTCAATATACATTCTCCAATTTCTTCTTCAAGGTATCCATCATAACTATAATATGCCCTCCCTCTCAACTTGGAGATATACCCTTTCTGTTATACAGGTCCCCTCTTAATTTAGGGAGATCGACTACTTTCTATGATATCAGAGAATCTTTCATGGCTTCAATCCTTCTTATCATAGTCATCTTGATCATCATCATTCATATAACTTCCTACATCATTCTTATCAACCAAATCAACTTTACTTATGAGTATCTTCAACATCTTGAAGATTATGCACCTACACAACTTAAACAGCAAGTACAACCAAAATACATATATAGAAGCATGAATTTAACTATATTAGAATCATGGAAGCATTAGAATTTCGACACCAAATACCTACACTTAGTTAGGTTCATAATTAGCAAGAGACACATTCTTTTAAACTTCAACTTCTTGCTCGAGTTATGAACCCTAGATCACATCAGTAACTCAATCAAGATATTAGTCTCATTATATCTAGGGTCTCAATATTATTTTCAGAAATATGACAAAGTCTATTATGATATCTTTCAAACCATAGAAGCAATAAGTACATTTTTACAATACATCTAACAGTTTTCATAATTTATATGCTAGACTTCGACTAGGATTTAATGCAACCCTAGATTTCATCTTTGAGACATTAAGCCTTAGATGTCAACAAATAAAGCCAAGCACAACACAATCTAAGGTTTAAATGATATGACCAACTTCTACCAAGGTTTGTTGTAAACCCTAGATTTTATCATCCTAATGGAAACAATATCACCATATCCTAGAATATCAAACTTCTACTAGGGCTTAGTTACAAACCCTATAATTTACATACTATGAGAATCAACAATTAGGTTAGCACATATACATATATAGGATTTCATAATCATGCACAAGCATATCAATATCCATTAGGTAATCCCACGACACAAATATCAATATATTTAAAGTCAGACATATAAGAATCTTGATCAGGCTAGGGTTTTGATTGGACGGACAAGCATACACCTAAGGTTTCATTCCTAGGAGCTTACTCTAGATATTATAAGGGTTTTACTCATAACCTTGATTTACCAAAGCCTCAATGTATATGAATACATTACCATCCAACCCTAAAAGACTAGGGTTTCCATAACAAAATGTCGTTACCATCAAAACCCCAAACATCAAAAGAATAGTATTTTCTAGATTTCATCAGTAACCCTAAGTAGATTAGGGTTTTTCACATTAGCATTGGCATACCCTTAGGTTAGGTTTTTATAGAGAACTGTTTATGGTTCTACAAACTTGATAATTTTAATGAGGGTAGATTCAGTCTAATGATTAATCACCCAAATAAGAATCTTTATGATTCAAAGGTCCTAGACATAACACTTGTTAGTAATGTAAAACAAAATTATGAGAATGAATGAATATACCAATATCACAAAGAGAACAAAGCTTATGGTTTAAAACATGTTGAAAAGTAACTAGGTTCGGTCTTCATATTGACATGTGTAATTGTGATTTTATGTAATTGATGAAAAGAAAAATGAAATTATTATTGTAACGCTTGTCTCATGGGTTTCATGAACAAGGAAATTTATTTTAGTAATGGCTCCCATTGTGAGCCTTTAGGATTTGTCATCTAGTCATAAAATTAAATTTGAGTCTATGTCATGTATGAAGGACCCTTCTTGGGCATATTACGTTTTGTATGAGTCATTAGATAAGTATAATTAGCCCTCCAAGACCAAGCAAAGTATCCTCCTCAAGTCAGCTTCAAAAGGACAATAAAATCTCTACAAAAGACAAGTCAGCTCATCCTCCTATCATGTCGTCTTATTATGATGATAGGCAACTATAAATAGGGTTGTTCATACTCCATTATAGTGCAAAATTTCAAAGATGAATTTGGTCAAGGTCTAAAATAGCAGGACTGCAATAAGTAGTGTGAAGTCACACAAAGGAAACCTCTCTCCAAGCAAAGAAGGATGGAATAAAAGACAAGTTGGTTTGCGTAGCTTATAGGCTGATATACATCACCTATGCAAGAAGAAGGATCATCTGTTGCAACGAAATTTGAGACCATATTAGCCATCATAAAAGGACAAGTCATGCAAAAGGTCAAGTCTAAAGTGCAAGCCGAAGTATAGTAGAAGTAGTCTCCATCTTATATGAAGGAATCAAGGGTACTTCTCACGTCCTAGGGCTTCTAAAGAAAACGAGAATTACAAATCTACAACAAGAGGTCGATAATCTAAAGTATAGTCGAAGTGCAGAGGAATGCAAGCATTTGGACTGAGTGTTAACTTGAGCACAAAGGAGAAGTAGTGGAAGAGAAGCTTTGCGTCTTGGTCTTGGAGAGGAAAACAGGTCCAAGGCCTTGGTCTTGGTATTCGTCAATTGGAATCTCTATAAGAAGAAGAATTTGTTCAGTTTTTCCTCTCAAAGAGTGAGAGGTTTTGGCCCTGGCTAATAACCTATATTCTGTGTCTTTTGTCTCTTTATGGTTTATACATTGGTAGCTGTTTGATGAAGAACACTAATAACCTAAGTAAAAGAAGGTCCTAATCTAAAGAAGTAAAAAGTACTCACAAGCAGTTACTAATAGAATAGAAACCACTTAATCTCTATGCCCTAGATTTCTCAACATGGTATCAGAGGTAAGGTGACAAAGTCAAAGAAGGGAATCTTATCAAGGGACACTCAAGGATCAAATCTCAAGGAAGGCATCAAAGCGAAGATCATCTTGAAGTCAAAGGAAGCACCATAACTCTAGATCAAAGAAGTCTACAAAGAAGTATTGGGATCATCATCAAGAGGGAAAAGACCAAAACCCTACATCTACTCAAGATAAAGTGTTTTGAAGACTATTCATCCAAAGAAAGCTAGATCAAAAGGCAGCGTCATCTCACTCTCAGTGGGATCAAGGATCATTTTGAAGAAAACTACCTTCGTCAAAGGAGAAGTTTTCTATCCTCTATATCATCACCAACATCAAGAAAGCCGCAAGGAGGAGTATCCAATCAAGTTAGTATATTCATGTCCACATCTGAATCTGTCAAAATGTCTTTTTGCAAGGAAAGCAACAAATTGGTTGGGGCTTCAAATTATGTTGCATGGAAGAAAAGGATAGATCTGAATCTCATTGAAAATGAAGTGATGGAACATGTCAAAGGATCTATCACAAAACTAGGAGAGGAAGATGCTAAAACTCTTGCCAAGTATATGAAAGGGGAAGTTAGGGCTCAAAGTATTCTCATAGAATCCATCAAGGATCCCCTCATCCCATATGTATCTAAACTCCAAACTTCAAAAGAAATCAATGACAAACTGGTAGAGTTGTATTCTGTAAGAACTGCTGGAGAAGTAATCTCATTAAAGCAAGAACTCTACAAGCTAAAGATGTCTAGGGAAGATGGAATAACCTCATACTTTTTGAGGATACCTGAGATCTAGGATCAACTACAAGATCTGGGAGAAGTCATGTCTGATAGTGAAATGACTACAATTGCATTAAATGCACTACCAAAGGAGTGGGTTAACTTCACTTCAAGTATTTGTGGGAAGAAAGAACCTACTCCATTCTAGGATCTATGGTCACTATGCAAGATTGAAGAATCTAGACTAAAGGCCAAATTTGATGTGGGAGCAGGTGAGCAAAGTCAAGCTTATTCTATAATGACAAGAAGAAAAGGAAAATTTGGAAAGTCTGGTTCTTGGAAAAAGAAAAGGGACATGTCTAAGATTCAATGTTAAGGGTGTTAAGAATATGGACACTACAAAAGAGATTGTCCTAAGGTCAATAGGGACAACAAAAGAGGAAGAAAAGAAACCCATATCACCAAAGAAGTAGAGGACGCTGCAAAGAAGAAGTCCAAGAAAGAGGAAGTAACAAATCTTTATTACTAAGATAGTCTTCCTCGCTTAAGTTCTTTTCAAATTCGTAAGTCTTTTGTTGTAAGATATGGCTATCATGATTCACTAAATGGAATGCATCAAGGCATCATAGAAGCATTGAAAGCAAGAGCTCGAGACATCATCATAGAGAAGCATGAAAGAGGGTTTGGAAGTCAAGGATATAGCTCTTGGGAATCTCATTGGGAACATAAGTGGCAAGGTCATCTAGTACAAGGTTCATCATACATCTTTGAAAAGGAAACATTTTCTGATGGGGATACTTTAGATTCTCAAAATTCTCTGATGGAATCTTCACTGAAAGGTTCACTGATCATGAGGAAAAGCAAGTGTTTCATCGAGAATTCCAATCTTGGGGAATTCGTGGGATGATGGTATGATGACATAAAAGTGAAGCAGATCAAGGGATTGAAGCTCTTTCAATCAAGGACGTTAATGCAGGAATTTTGGATGACCCAAAGGAAAAATAAGGTTTGTATGTTTACATTTGATATTATGGAAGTCATGTCATATAGTTGCAAGTATCATGAACCAATGGTCTATCTTAAGAGCATGATCAAAAGAAAGGAGCTCCTCCCTCAAAGGGATGCAAGAATGCATGGGTCACGCATTCACTAGATGAAATCAACATAATATGTTCTCATATGAAATATGAGGTGGTTGACTATAATTGAGGAACTTCGATTGGAAGCTCCTGGGAACGAAATGTGTGAAGAAAAGGAAGAGACCATGGAATATGTAACCATGGTAGAGGAAATCAACATCCAAAAGACCAATAGTATTTGACTAGGATATCTCCATGGAAGATATGAAGACTCTAATGGAGTCTAAAAAAGAAAGAGACCCTTGACAATATATATCTTTGGGGGATGTCTCGATATGTATGCAAGATGTTGATGCAAACCAAAAGAAGTCATGATGACAAACCATCACAAATGTAATGTTCATTCCTTTATTTTTGAACAAATATCTGGATGGGTTTATGCAGGCCTATTGAGGGAGAATCTATGGATGTCTTCCACCACCGATGCACATGTAGTAGGATGAAAGATTCTTAAGTAAACATGGCATGAAGGAAGGCCAGATATGGACTAATGGATCACTTTTTGATGATTACATGGTTGACTCATGAATGAAAATGATGGATGGTCGGTGCCCTATGTAGAAGTCCCAAACATGAAGACTCCTAGGTAACAAAAATAAGTTCACGACATCGTGAAGAGGAGTTCTTCAAGCAACTGGTTGTCTTGTCATCTCCACCTGAGGAGTTGTTATAGGTTCCTAATTAAGAGGGAGCCTGGAAACAAGTTTCTTACTTCGAGGAAACTTGGAAATTCATAAGCCAAGAGGGAGCTTAAGTACATTCCTTCCATAAGAATGAGTACATTCCTTTATTGGAATAGATATGTCCTCCCTAATTAACAGGGAGAGATAGACACATCATTATTGTCTTCACTTGGGAAGACAGAATGAAGGATTGGGTAAACATCTGGCATCCGATGCTCTTTGAGGATGTATTAGGGAATCCAAGATGAACATAGTCGTTGAGGACCAATATCCTTTGAGGACTGGGAATCCAAGATAAGAATAGACCTGATGGAACACACCCTGAGAACCCGGGTGGGGTATGTTCTGAGAGAGACAATGTTGAAGGGTGTCTATACATCATTGGTCTCACCAGCATTGTGCTTAGATCTCGTGGAGAGATAGAGTTGTTAGTCAAGGCCTTGCTATGTGACAATGTTGGCTGATATGATGCTAAATAGATGGGTTTACCAATCTAACTCTTCTTATGAGAAATTATTCAGATTGAGAATGACCAAGTGCCATTAAGAATACCTCCCTAGTTAAGAGCGAGTGTTGAAAAGAAACTAGGTTCGGTCTTCATAATGACATTTAATTGTGATTTTACGTAATTGATGAAAAGAAGAAAAATAAAATTATTATTGTAATGTTTGTCTCATAGATTTCATGAACAAGGAATTTTATTTTAGTGATGGCTCCCATTGTGAGCCTTTAGGATTCGTCATCTAGTCACAAAAGTCAATTTCAGCCTATGTCATGTATGAAGGATCCTTCTTGGGCATATTACATTTTGTATGAGTCATTAGATACATATAATTAGCCCTCCAAGACCAAGAAAATTCTCCTCGTCAAGTCATCTTCGAAAGGAATAATAAAATCTCTACAAAAGACACGTCGGCTCATCCTCCCATCATGTCGGCTTATTATGATGATAGACAACTATAAATAGGGTTGTCTGTACTCCATTACAGTGCAGAATTTCAAAGATGAATTCGTTCAAGGTCTGAAATAGAAGGACTACAATAAGTAGTGTGAAGTCACACAAAGGAAGCCTCTCTCCAAGCAAAGAAGTAAGGAATAAAAGACGAGTTGGTTTGCATTGTTTAAGGGCTGATATACATCACATATGCAAGAAGAAGGATCATCTACTACAAGGAAAGTAGATGCCATATCAGCCATCATAGAAGGATGAGTCATGCAAAAGGTCAAGTCTAAAGTGCAAGCCGAAGTATAGTAGAAGTAGTCTCCATCCTATATGAAGGAATCAAGGGTACTTCTCACGTGCTAGGGATTCTAAACAAAATGAGAATTACAAATATGCAACAAGAGCTTGATAATCTGAAGTATAGCCAAAGTGCAGAGGAATGCAAGCATTTGGATCGAGTGTTAACTTGAGCACAAAGGAGAAGCAGTGGAAGAGAAGCTTTGTGTCTTGGTCTTGGAGAGGAAAATAGGTCAAGGGCCTTGGTCTTGGTATTCGTCAATTGGAATTTCTATAAGAAGAAGAATTTGTTTAGGTTTTCCTTTCAAAGAGTGAGAGGTTTTGGCCCCAGATGATAGCCTATATTCTGTGTCTCTTGTCTCTTTATGGTTTATACAGTGGTAGTTGTCTTATGAAGAAGAACACTAACAACCTAAGTAAAAGAAGATCCTAATCTAAAGAAGTAAAAAGTACTCACAAGAAGTTACTAATAGAATATAAATCACTTAATCTCTATGCCCTAGATTTCTCAACAAAACATACATTTGAGTTGTTTTCTAGACAAACCTTATAGGACACCAATTCCAATAGAACTTCTATCATGCTTTGTCTTGTAAGATCTTCTCCATAGCCCTTGTGTATATTAGCAAGCTTTTCCTAAACAAGGAAAATATGAAAACAAATGTTATTAGCATCTAACACAAACACATTTAGATAGGAAAAGGAAAACCAAATATAAAAGATACTACAAAGAGTAAGATACTTATCTTTGGAAGCAAGGTGAGGACTCCCTCTTAATCCAATCTTGAGGGATACCTATAACTTTAACAAAACAATTCAAAAATGTTTGTCCAAAGCATGTTAAACCTATAAGTACTAAAAATTAAAGTACAAAGAAAAACAATTCAAAAACTTACAGTAGAGGGACTTAATAGCATAAGTCCTTTATTTTCAATTCTTTGGTCTTGTTCTTCTTTGGAGATCCTTCTTCGGCGACATTTGCTTGATCCCCATTTCTCTTTTTATTCCTAGGATTGTCAACACAATCATTTTTATAGTGACCAATTTTGTGACAATTGTAGCATTTTATCTTGGATAGGTCTACCTTCCTTTTAGACCCTTTAGACTTCTTGAAGGTTCCTTTGCTCTTGTGATGAGCATAATAGGCATTTGACATTTTCTCCTCCTCATTCTCTTTGTTGCTTACTAATGAAATTTTGACTTCTTCTTGACTACATGCATTCCATAATTGTTCAAATGTAGGAGTTTCCTTCCAACTGTTGATACCTAATGAAAAGGCACTCCAAGATGTTGGTAATCCTAGAATTGTAGTGATTACAAGCTCCTTTTCAAGTGCTATCTCATCTATTGCCTGGGGTTCATCTTTGGTTCTAGCTATCCTTACAAAGAAGGATGTCGCAGTGTCTTCCTTTGTCATCTTCATAGTTCTCAGTTCACTCTAAAGACTTGCAATTTGACCAAGATTCTTGATTGTGAACAATTTGGATAAGGCCTCATACATCTCTTGAGTGAAATCCATGTTGGATATACATGGGATGAGGTTATCCTTTATTCCATCCACCATTAGGGTCATGGTCGATATCTATGTTTCTTTGAAATTTGCCTTTTCTACATCACTTGATTCATTTGCAGGCTTCTTTATTTTCCTTTGACTAGATCCAAGACTTTATTCTTCTCGAGGATGAGATCTATCCTCTTTTTCCATGCCCTATAATTGGATGCTCCTTCTAATTTGTTTCTCCCTTCATTGAGTTAGACATTGTTCTTGAAGATAGTAGGCTTGACTTCTTATATGATCCTTTTCCTTGATGACCCTTATTTAAACTTCTTAAAACTCCTTATTCTCCTTTCAATAGATCTTTAGGCTTCCTTTTTCCTTCGTCTTCACCTTACCTCTAAAACCATGTTGGAAAATTAGAAAGGTAGAAAGATTTTCTTTATGTTGATAATTACTTGTGATATTCTTATGTTCTTATTAACTTTCTTTTGTTCTTATTTTATCTTAGTTCATCAAGCAATTACCAAAATCATAACACGAAGATCAAAGACCCCAGATGTAGGCTGACAGCCTGGGAAAAACCCCTATCTAGGGGAAAAACCAGTGAACAACTCTTCCTTCAATAGTTTCACGAGATGATCCAAGACTCCTTGACCTAGACACAAACTTCCTCCAACCACCAAATCAACCCTTCACTTCTTTTGCAGATAATAACTTTCTAGCAACAGCTTCAACCTAGATGCAGCGACAAATCTTCGACCCAGAAACTTTGACCTAGTAGCAGCAGTAGAAATTTAACCTAGAAAATTTGACCTAGTAGCAGCAGCCGAACTTCAACCTAGAAACTTCAACCTTGTAGCAGCAATAGAACTTTGAGCTAGAATCTTCGAACTAGTAACAGTAGCAGAACTTCGAGCTAGAAGCTTCAACCTAGTAGTAGTAGCAGAACTTCGACATAGAAGCAACACTTCGACCTTCCAGCAAATAGCCCGGTAAATTCACACATGTGAGAGAGATGACCCAAAAACTTCGATCTTCCTTCTCTAGCAAATCTCCTTCTATTTCTTTAGCAATTTCGTATTCTTTTACTTCCTTCTCTTAGATATCGAACTTGTGTGAGTGGATGTCCAAATGAATTGAATTGCACTGTATTTATAGCCTCTTATGGAGTTCGAATTACCCTTATGTAGGCTTACTTGATCAAGTAAGAGCTGACTTGGTGTGGAGGTGACAAATAACTTATTTTACTCAATAATAATTATTTTTATATGATTCAAAAACCCAAGAAGGGTCTGATTAAAATGAACAATGACTATAATGACTTAATATAAAACCTAGAAGTCCCTCAATGGGGACTTTGACCTAAAACATGATGACCCAAGCATGAAACCCATGCTTTAATAATTCATAATAATAATAATAATAATAATTTATTTTCTTTCTTTTGATAAATACATTTCATTATGTCTCAAATACAATTATAAAGACTGAACCTAGTTACATTCTTCAACACTTGGGAAAATCAAACCACAAGGAAGAAGTGAGAAAGGGACGTTGAAATTGGTGGAACCCACAAGGAATAGATGAGAAACAATTATAAAAGGGAGAGAAGAATCTCAATTTGAACATCCTTTTGGCATTTCATTTTCAAAACTAGAGAATTTGCTTGACTTGCTTAGCCAAGTTAACCAAAGCTATTTAGCACAAAGAATTTCCAAGCGAGAATTCCACCTCTTCTTCGGTGAACTTTGAGTGTCACCCTAGGAGAGAATTTGATAGCAAAATTTTGCCATTGGAGAGCCAATTCACAATATATCTTCAGTTAGAGCAAATTTCAGGAGGACATAGAAGAAGAATTTATGGATCTTAGGAGAGCAGCTAACGGGCGGAATTTGGGCTAGAGAATTTGTAGAAAATTTCCTTAAGGGAGGATGAGCTTCTCTTGAGAATTTTTCAGGCTGAAAGCACTGCTATTTAGAAGGTCAAATTTTTCCTCTCTAGGGCATGTGCAAGCATTTTTTGGGCACCATACAACGCATGGGTTTGGAGAGGAGATTTCGAGTAGGAGTTGGGCTTAAACTTCTCACTCATTCTCAGAAGAATTTTGCAGAGGAATTTCCAACAGTTTCAGGAAGGAAATTGGAGCTATTGCGACATGCATTTTGGGTTGGGTGCATAACTCATTAGTTGGGGAATTTCACACTATTTTGGGCATTCCAGTTTAGTTAGAATTCGCCCAAGAGATTTTGGGTTTTTGTGGCTTTTATGAGGAGAGGCTCCAGTTAATCTGGCTGAATTTTCTGAGCACTTTTGAGGGCCAAAATATAGGGTTGAAGCCAACTAGCAATAGTAGTATTTCCAGAGCAGGGCGAAGTAATTTGGGGAAGTCATTCTACCACTCAGGTCTGTGAGATTTTTCAAGGTTTTGTTGGTTGGGTTGTGAGAAGCCTCTCTCTAATTTTTCCGAATTTTTGGAGCCATTCTAATAGTTAATATCACAGTTTGCCTCCAGCAACAGCAACAACGGTAATTTTTAGGCAGTGTGTTTGCATAGATTGTGCCATTTTAGCTAGAGTTTCCACTTAGTTTCTCACATGGGTATTGCATACTTGCAGTAGCAAGTCCAGGTTCTATCATTTCACTCCATTGTACTCGGTTCCAACTTGAAATTTAATAAAAACGCTCAGCATTTTTGCCTCATTTCTTTGGTGTACTGATTTGTGTTTGCATGGTGAAATTTTAGTTCTTGTTGCTAGTGCATGTTTTGTTAATTACTGTTAATTTTCCAATTAGGAACATTACAAATGCCTGAAGGAGAGAATCATAGAAAGAGGAAAAGAAACCAACATGCTTCAACAACAGACATTAATAAACATCCAAAGAAATCTAAAGGTGACAAAGATTTATTTTGCTTTTCTGCCCTAGTAGGTTCTATTTCAAATGACAATGGTATGTAGCTAGTAGATATTGGTGCTTCAAGACAAATGACAGGAGATCATGACAATCTCACTAGCATGATGGAAAGAATATTAGCAAAAAGGGTAGAGCTTGGAGACAACCACAACTATGCAGTCAAAGGAATTGGAAAGACATCCATTGAGCTGGAATCTAGTAACAATGTGCTATATGTGACAAGTTTGAGAAAGAAGTTAGTCTTTATTTCTTGTTTACAAGATAAAGGAGATAGAGAAGCATTTTTTATGGCAAAGTACTTATATGGCCCAAGGGCTCTAGTATAGATGATGCTAGAGTTAAAGGAATTCATGAAGGAAGATTGTATAGACTCTTGGGTCAACCAACTCAAGCTTTAGCACACGATGAAATCAATCCATATGAACTTGGCATAGGAGGTATGGTCACCTTCATTATAGAGTCTTACCTACTTTGAGTCAAATGTTTCACGTGTTCCCAAATTGCAGATAAAACATGAAGGCATATGTAAAGTTTGTGCACTTGGAAAGAATATCATTAAAGAATATCAAAAATTCATTTCCAGGCAGTGATAGTAGGTTCAAAGAAATTTTGGATTTGATTCATTCTGATGTATGTGGTCCTATGTCAGTGAAAACACTTAGATAACATTTATTAATGACTTCTCTCATAAGACGTGGATATATCTTATGAAGGCCAAGGATGGAGCCTTCACAAAGTTTTAAGAATTCAAGATTGAAGTAGAAAACTTGACAGGAAAGAAGATAAATATTCTAAGATCTGACAATGGAGGAGAATACACTTCAAAAGAACTTTTTGCCTTATGTAAAGAAGTTGGGATTAAGAGGGAGCTCATTGTCTCCTATAATCCTCACCAAAATGGAGTGGCAGAAAGAAAAAACAGGTCCATTGAAGAATCTGTCAAGGCCATGATGCGTGATCAAGATTTGCATATATTCTTATGGGAAGAAACACCCTTAACAATTGTATACATTCAAAATATATGTCCTCATTGAGTTCTGGAAGATATGACTCTAGAAGAAGCATTCACTGGGCAGAAGCCAAAGGTTGGGCGTTTGAGAATCTTTGCTGGCACAATTTACATTCACATTACTAAGGATAAAAGGAAGAAGCTAGAACCTTCAGGAAAGAAAGGAATATTTGTTGGGTACAGTGAATCATCAAAGGCTTATAGAATCTACATTCCATTGAAGTGATGAGTTGAGGTTAGTTGAGATGTTACCTTTGATGAGAAGCTTGCATATTGGAAGTCTAAAGAAGTTTCCATGGACTCCAACGATGAAGAAAAGTGTGAGCCTTCTAAGGAAGAAAGTTCAAGTTCTACAAAACATCCTAAATATCTAGAAGGGCCTTGTGAACCTGTTGAACCAGTTATTGTTCCTAAGGCCAAGAAGAAACCAGCATGGCTTAGATCTATCTTGGAAAAAGCAAAAGGACATGTAGCTTCACATGGCACATCCAGAAAAAGTAAGAAACTTAAAAGGTTCTCTAGTTATGCAACTCTCATGACTAATCTCATTGATGCAGAAGCTTCCATTTATGAAGAAGTAGCTAGTCAGCAAGTATGGAAGGATGTTATGATTGAAGAATATCAACCCATCATGAACAATGATGTATGTGAGATTGAGTCGAGACCTAAAAGGAAGTCAATGTTGACTTTCAAATGGATATACAAGATCAAGCATATTACAGATGGAAGTATTGACAAATACAAGGCACGATTTATGGCTAGAGGGTTCTCCTAGAAAGAGGGAGAAGATTATGATGAGACCTTTTCTCCAGTTCCCAATAACACCTCTATTAGATCTATTATTTAACTTGTTGGTTCATTCAGTTGGAATTTACATCAGATGGATGTAAACATTGTGTTCCTCAATGGTGTAACTAAGGAAGACATGTACATAGAGCAACCTCAAGGTTTTCGATTGCATGGAAAGGAGTCTAATGTTTGCAAATTGAGTAAGGCCTTGTATGGACTCAAGCAAGTTTCAAGAGCTTGGTATGCACGAATTGATAGCTATCTGATGAGATTTGGATTCTCTAAGAGTGATGTTAATCCAAACCTCTATTTCAAGGTTGTGAAGAATGCACTTGTGAATTTATTGCTATATGTTGATTTTTTTATGCAACCAACTCACAAAATAGAAGAAAAGATAGATCAACAGCTGAAAAATCAGTCTCTTCGAGAGGGAAACCTCATTTACATTACATAAATGAACAATTCTTGGATGATACAAATGATAAGACCTCCTTGGTATATATAGGAGTCTAAGGGGTCACAATATAATTAGAGCCTACATAACAATAATGTGAGGGAACAACAATAACAATAGTGGGCTTCTATGGAGCACAACAATAACAACATGGGGGATACATGGCCACAATAATAACAATAGGGGACTACACTAACAATAACAATAAGGGGAACACACTAGTATTATAGGGACCTAACATGTCCCTCTCATTCAAAAAGTGTTGTCCTCAATGCTTGAGTAGTTTCAGGTGCTTCTGTATAAAATTTTCATCCTCCCGTGTGGAATCTTCAGTGGGTAAATTCTTCCACTTAATGATATACTCTGAAATTAATTGATTTTGTAGTTGTCAGGTTCTTGTTTCTGTGACTGCTTCAGGCTCAAATATGTTTTTTCCTTCTTCGTCAAGTTTTGGAAACACTGTTTGAACTGAGAGCTTATCACTGATAACCTTCTTTAAACATGAAACATTGAAAAATGGGTGTACTCTGGAAGATGCAAGCAGCTCCAATTTGTATGCCATAGTACCAACACTTTGCAACACCTTGTAAGGACCATAGTACTTGGGCGATAATTTATTATCCTTCTTAGCTTGCTTGAGGGACATTTGTTTGTATGGTTATAGCCGTAAAAATACCCAGTGGCCTACATTAAAGCTTCTTTCACTATAATGTTGATCTACATGTTGTTTCATTCGATTTTTGCGCCAGAGTGAGGTAATCCTTTAAGAGTTGGAGAACTTGTTGTTGATGCTCGATGTGATCTTCCACTGCTTGAACCTTAGAATTTTCTCTTGAAGATGATATGATGGATGGTAGATGATATACATAGAGTGCCATAAATGGGGTCATTTTTGCTGCAGTATGGAAGGAAATGTTATACCACCATTCAGCTAGACGTAACCACTTGACCCATTGTGTTTGTTTATCATATACAAAGCAATAAATATATGCTTCCAAACATTTGTTCACTATCTCAGTTTGTCCATCAAATTGAGGATGATAAGATGAGCTATGAGCTAATTGAATACCAAGACAAGAAAATAATTTTGTCCAAAAACTTCTAGTGAAAATGGGATCTCTATCATTTACAATAATGTTTGGGTTTCTATGTAGCTTTTGAATTGTTTCCATAAACGCGGTAGCAAATGTATTGGCTTTAAAAGGATGAGATAATAGACAAAAGTGTGCGTACTTGATAAGTCTATCAACTACCACCATGATGACACTCTTTCCTTCATACTTGGGTAAACCTGTGATAAAATCCATTGAGACTTTCTCTAACCCTGACTTGGAATGGTTAAAGGTTGTAATAGACTTGGGGTCTTAATTGTATCAACTTTATTTTGTTGGCAAACCCACAACAAAGCAAACATTCTACCACAAACTTCTGAATATCAGATTTAAGGAGATCGTAAAAAAAAATCCTTCTTGACCCTATGGTAAGTTTTTAAAATCCTGAGTGCCCTCCTAAGGGGGAGGTGTGCAATTCCAAAAGAATCTTTTGCTTTAGTTGGGAATTCTTACAAAGATACAAGTGATCTTTGTACCATAATGAATCATTTTTCCAGCTAAATGTATAAGATGTACTAGGATCTTGCTGCAAATTTTGAATGAGTGTCCATACCTCTTCATCATTCTTCCATTCATCCCTTGCTTTGATTATCCAATCAGGTTTGATAATAGAAATGGCACAAAGAAATGTTTCCACATCCTCATCCCTTCTTGAAAGTGAATCTACAACAACATTTTGCTTCATTTTTTTGTAGATGATTTCAAAGTCATAACCCAACATCTTTGTGACTCATTTTTGTTACTCTTCTAAAGATAACCTTTGTTCCAAAAAGTATTTAAGACTATCATGATTTGTTTTACCTTGAAGTGTCTTCCCATTAGGTAAGGTCTCCATTGCTTTAGTGCATGTAGTATTTCCAACATTTCCTTCCCATAAATAGGGTTGTGTAAATACTTTCCTTTGATTGGACGACTTTCAAAAGAAATGGGTCTTCCTTCTTGCATTAAAACAACACTAATTCCAATTCCCAAGGCATCACATTCCACAATAAAGGTTTTTGTGAATTTTAGCATAGCTAAGACCGGTGCCTCGCACGTTACCTCTTTAAGATGTTCAAAGGCCTTAGTTGCTTCTAGAGTCCAAGAAAATGTATCTTCCTTCAGTAATGTTGTTAGAGGTGTTGCTATTCTCCCATAATTCTTAACAAAACTGCAATAATACCCTATCAACCCAAGAAATCCTCGAAGATTCTTTATGGTAATGGGGATTTTCCATTCTTGAATGACTTTAATTTTGATAGGGTCTACCTTAACACCCTCATGAGATACAATATGACCCAAATATCCTACTTCATGTACTCCAAAGAAACATTTGGAGGTTCTTGCATATAATTGTTTCTCCTCCAATGGTTTGAGCACCCTGTCAACATGTTGAACATGATCCTTCCAAGACTTGTTGTAGATTAGTATATCATCAAAAAATATTAACACAAATTTTCTAAGGGTGGGTTTGAAAATTGAATTCATCAAACCTTTAAATGTGGAAGGTGCATTAATAAGGCCAAAAGGCATGACCAAAAATTCATAATGAACCTCATGAGTTGTGAATGTTGTTTACATAATGTCTTCAGTCTTCATTCTAATTTGATGATATCCTAAATGAAGATTTAGCTTGGTCAAGTAAATTGCTCCATGTAATTCATACAACAATTCATCAATTATAGGAATGGGAAACTTATCTTTAATAGTGAGCTTGTTGAGCTCCCTATAATCTAGACACATACACCATGATCCATCCTTCTTGTGCGCCAATACTCTTGGAGCAGAGAAAAAACTTTGCCTAGGTTGAATTCTACCAGCCTCTAGCATTTCTGCAACGATACGTTCAATTTCACTCTTTTGGGCATAGGGATATCCGTAAGGTCTGATGTTTGGAGGAACACTTCTTGGAATCAAATGAATAGCATGATCATGATCACGAATACATGGGGGGGCTTTGGAAGTCTCAAATACCTTGGAATGGTTGTCTAAGGCCTTTTAGAGATCTGGAGAAATAGATAATTTCGATGTTTGAACCTCTAGTGAACATAATTGTGCAATTACGCCCCGTTGTTCTTTCTTCAGAAGCTTTGTCATGCTATTAGAGCTTATTATATTTCTTGGTTTCCCTGCGATAACCCTTAATTCAACTTATTTTCCTTCCCAAAAATAATTCAAGAAATGTTCTTGAAAATTAAAAGCTACCATTGCCAAAGATTGTAACCATTGGACTCCTAGTACAACATCAACACCACCTATTGGAATGGAAAGCATCGGACTATTCAATACATATTCCTCCATGGTTAGCTTGATATTATGGCACTTTCCAGAGCAATTTATAGTTCCTCCATTTGCAACCATGACTTGACACTTTGGGTCTGGACAATGACAATGTTAAGAAACTTCAAAGATTTCACATCCACTTGTCAACCCTGCTGGCCTTTAGGTGTTATATCATGTCGGACAGCGTTATTATTATGGAAACGCAATTGAAACAATACAATGGACAGCGTTATACTATCTCTACAAACTGTGTTATACCAACAACGTTCAACTTATCAATAGAGTATATATCTGGACAGCGTTAATGTATATAACCTGGAGCAACCTTCTTTGCAGATGGCTTCTTTACTGGGGCAGCTGGTTTAGTAGCCTTCGTAGACTTGATGGACGGAGCAACATTCAATGGATACCAAAGGTTTGAAGCAGAGACCACGGAGGTATAATGTATATCGGCATTCTTTGTATACGAAGACCACGGAGCACCATGTACAAGGACTATGCATTTTATTTCCCAAAGAACCCGGTCAATCAACCAATAGCGGAATACACGTGAACTCACCTTTTCACCAATCCACAGCTTTCGCACAGTTCCTAGGTTTAACTTTATCGGAATCATTGTCCACCGTATATTTCAACCACACAATCTGACGGTTGATATCCTTTTCGCAATCAATCAAACTTGCACGACCATCCTTCATTGTAGATCTGCACTCACAAGATCCGACGGTCTTCAGCAATTTCGGAAGGAAAACTTGCGTGACGATTACTCGTCCAAAATGGGTGGTTTTTCTCTCTCCTCTAGTGGCTACGTGTCAAACAGTGAGTGGAATCAGGTAGACTCATGAGATTACTGCTTACCACTTTATATGCCCCCGAAACACTGTTTCCTGTGCGAAGACCACCTTTTTCGCTAGCTATCTTCCGTGCGCCTTTTCCAAGCGATGATTGTTAGATCTGTCGATCTATCAATCGGACGGTTGTTGCTCCCCTTCAGCTTTTGACTCAAAATTGTCGGGTTTTCCTCTGTTCTGCTATAAATTTAGCACTTCCGCCAATTTATATTGGAGCCATGGTATGGAGCAGTGTTGTGAAAATCGCAATTAAATCGCGATTTAATGAAAAAATCGTGATTTTTTCAGCGTGCCGATCAAATCGCGATTTTTATACGAAAAAATTGCCTACTTTTTTTTTGCCGATTTTTACTGAAAAAATCGCGCTTTTTTCAAAAAATCGCGATTTTTTCCAAAAAATCGCGATTTTTACTGAAAAAATCGTGCGGGGTCGGGACAGCACGATTTTATAAACTTTTTTTTTTGGTTTTTCAGTTGCTCATTTGGACAGTGGCATGTGCGGAGAGATCAAGTCTGGGCCCTAGTATAGATATGCTATTCATGGTAATGTTAAATTCTTAAAGTAAAAGTGACATTCTCCTTAATCTACATTTTCATCCTTTTACTTAAATTTTTAACATTACCATGAAATGACTCAGGATGTTTGAGAGTGGTTCCAGCCTCATTGGATTTCATATGGAGAAAGTAGAATTTTAGATTTCATTTAAAATCCAGCAGACTTATCACTTTTTCAGGATTTCAGGATTGGGAGATTGTAATGTTTCCAGGTGACACCACCTGCCCGGGCTACCCTTGCCACCAGTAGAGGACATGGTCTACCTCCTATAGCTCCTACTTCTAGTTCTTCAGCTTCTAGAGCACATCAGACTCCACTGCCATCTCCACCAGCACACGCACCAGCGTCTACATCTAGAGGGAAAGGGAAAGATGTGGCATTTTCTCGCAAGAGGGGCAGAGGAAATCAATAGGATTAGACTTTCATTTTATTGTATATGACATTATGACATGATGAGATACATTATCATATTTTTTGTTGATATTTTGAGGCTGAGTTGGGACTCAGGAGTCAGGACTTACTATTCAGTTCATGATTCAATGTTATGTGTGATTTTAGCGCTAGAAATGATATTAAACATCTTATATATTAGTTTTTTTTATCATATTTATGTGTCAATGTATTTATTTAATGTTCTAGATGGTTTAGATATTGAAAAAATTGAAAAAAAATGAAAAAAAATGAATATTTTTGTTCCAAACGCTTTTTTCCCGCTTTTTTCCGCTTTTTTCCCGATTTTTCCGATTTTTTCGTTTTTTTCCCCGCGCCGATTAAATCCCGCTCCCGCTTTTAACAACATTGCTTTATATAGCTTAGCTTTCTCAATGGTGCAAAAATAAATGAAGAAAGAAAGCTTCCACTTTACATCCAACACGGCACAAGCCTTTGAATTCATCCTAAACGGATTCTGGAACATATTTGTGTATATTATTTGTGCAAGTATATTTATTTGGTAGATCTATAACACGTTTAGACTCAATTTGAAGTCGTAATAGAAAGTAAATAAAAACATAACTGATTCTATAAAGAAAGAATGAGTTCAAGGGGTTTTAACATGGGATGAGCATATAGCAAACAACCAAAAAAAAAAACATGAAACTGAATTTACAAACATGAAAATGGCCACAAGAACAAACCATAAGGCTCCGGAGGCAACCCATATCATTTAGGTCAGAGCAAATATCCCACAATGTTTGGTAGCCTGCATGACGTCGCGCGAGGGCTATTAAGGATGGGGAAAGGCTTCTAAGCACTTTTTTCCTTTGTTCTTCACCTTGAACCCCAACACCAACATCCTACAAAAAAAGACAATATGTTAGAATAGATTATTTACAAAACAAACATGTCAAAGTGCAATCCAATAACTATGTAATCGAAATTAATAATGAATTAAATGTCTACAAGCAGTAGCAATAATTAAGGGAATAGAATCATTGAATTGCATTCCACATCAATGTCCTACAAGACCTCCGCTATATCTAGTATGTGGAAATTTCTTTTACTTTGGCATATGATAAACTGGTACCCTTCTTGAAAGAAATTCGCTATTAAGATGTAAATTTTAAATTAGTGCCTCCAGAGCCTCTAACCCCATTTACAACTTCAAAGAAAAAAATGCATTGGAAGACAAAGTAATAGTAAACAATAATGCAGCAATTAAATATCATTCCATGCTAACATACATTATCAAAATTAGAAAACAAATGTTTTAGGCTTAAAGTTGTTAAACTAACAACAAAAAATTTTGAGCTTTAAAAGGAGAGTCTTGTTTAAAGACTTTGATAAACTATACAAGTTGTATACGATAATTTCGCCATTAAAAAATCAGCTATGCATGTAGGATACAAGGAGCCCCTCTGCTCCATAAATTCAAAAAGGAGGAATCCATGCAACTTTCACTAGAAATCTTTATGCAGAAATGTAATGCAAATGCCAAATAGCTTAATTATTATCATCCAGACATTCAAGGTGTAAGGCCATATAAATTAACTCCATAAAAACATCTAGATCAAAGCAACAATGCCAATACCCATATCTCATGACAAAGAATGCTAGGGTGGATGTGACATGGAAAATTATTCATCAATTGGTAATGGTATATAACTAATTGTTTGACAAATGAATTGTAGCTAACACCACAATGACTGGTTGACAGGCATCACATTTTTGTTTACATCCAAAAAGCAAATTGTCACCCAGTTGCCTACAAGTGATTTGACTAGCATTTTCACAAAAAGGACGTTAACAACACATGAAAGAGAGGAATCTAGCATTAATATCCTCATATCAGAGAACTTACAATCTAGATCCAAATTAAATACTTGGCGTTTTCCCTATTTACAGTAGTTCACAGCTATTCGACAAGTGATAACATGTTATATGTAGAAAATGTAGCTATGGTCGGTATTCATAAAATTATTTGTTATCATTGGAAAAACAATTTATTATTATTGTTCTAGCATGTTCATCATGCATTCGATTTGGTCAAAATGTATTATTGTAAAGAAGAAAAATATTGTTTTATTTGTAATTACAAGTGGCTCCACATGTGCTAATATAAGCCATATCCTCTATGTCATGTTTTTGGGATCACTATGTCATGTGTCAAACACTTTTATTTGCATGTCGCCCATGTCACCATGTCAGGTGACTTAGCTTACTAGAAAGACAAATAAATCTAATCTTTCTCTAGAGGGACATCTATGAAGCTAAGTAACAAAACATGCCCTACATCTATACCATGTGTCAAGCACGTGACATAATAGGGCAAACTTCCTCAAACAAAACACATGTCAAACATGTGCCCTAGGAATGTCCTAACATATTAAACATCAATGTAGCATATGAGGTGGAGGAAGGCTCCATAGATTTTTTTCACTAGAATTGGAAATCTTGAAGGCTATGTGCTTAGAGTCTAGAGGATTAGGAACATCAACAGCACAGAAGGAGATGTTACAGAACAGAGTGATGCTTTAGCAGGTTGCATTACTAGAGCACATTCCTCGCTAAAAGGTAGTGTTGAATTTTGGTAGCATCGGATGTGCTCTAAGTTTCAAATTTTGCAAGGAGGCGTGGGCACATGTATTCCAAAGAACCCAGAAAGCGTTTTGGGAAATTCCACCCAGAAATAGTTTTATTATAATAATTAATTATTTTTAATGGGACCCTAAGTCTAAACTTAGGAAAATAAAATAATTAATGGGTATTAATCTAATTGTGGTTGTAAATTCTAGAAGAAGACGAGGATCAAGCATAAATGATATTAGCCATTGATTAACTTCTAATCTGGGTCGTTTAATGTCAACAAGAAGATTATTTAAGGAAGCTTGAGGGTCATTTGGAAGACACACGGAGAGTTCAACAGATCGAATTTTTGAAGCAGAGCAACTGTGGGAAGAGAAATTCGAAGTGAGCTTTTGCAGAGAGGGGTATAGAGAGTTTTGGTTGGAGGATCTTCTCCGGAGCCAAGGATACTCAGCTGAGAGGCAAAGAGACACACAAAGGAGGCAGCACAAAGGGCAGAGAGGGTGATGCAGATCCAAGAAGGGCTCACGCAAGCCCCACGCAGAGAAGCACAGTAGCTTCCAGCACAGAAGTCTGAGTTTGCTGAGGAAGATGACATTTCTGAGCCAAGAGGGCTGGAAAAGGCTTCTGAAAGTAGCTTGATTCTCAGTTGAGATGATGCAGGGCCTTTCAGGTTGACGTAGAGCCTACGCAGGGGAAGCGCAGAAGTAGCCAAGGAACTCCCAGTTCAACTCCCAGATCAACCGGGACTTGCAATGTAGAGTGAGGTAATCTCACCAGTTTCTTCTGCTAAATGATTCTCTGTAACTGGATTGTTGAGAAGGCATCTAGTAGTTCTATTCAGAAATACTTCAACTTAATAATAAAAACCCTCAGATCTGTTGCACCGTTTTTCTCGCATTGGGTTTTTCCGGGGACGTTTGTCCAAAAACAACTATCACTTGTGTGTATCTTTCTCTATTGTTCAGTTTCTTGTTTTGGCATATTATTTAAATGGTGTAGGTTGCATTGTATGTATTTCGATGTTTGTTGTAGGAAACTGCAAATAACTTGTTCATCTAACAAGCAGGAGAAATATCATCAGTCGCTGAAGTACAGATTCCCGAGTTTAAGGAATTTTCACACATCCTCCATACTAGTGTTATAAGGACCGAATCAGACTAACTGGTTCAGACCGGTCCGACCATTTTGAGGCAAAAAACGGTTCGAACTGGTGATGTGAACCATTTTTTCCAGTTTGGTACGGTAAAGCCACGTAGAACACAACAAGTGGGACCTTTTTTGCTTTTTTTCCTTTTAATGTTTGTCTTGTTTGGGCACTAGCCCATAATAGGTGCCTAATATTCAAGCATATGGCCCTACTATTCCTATGCATTTCATAGTAAGTAAAAGTGACATTCTCCTTTATCTTTCATTTTCGTCTTTTACTTAAATTTTAACATTACCATGAAATGACTCGGGATGTTTGAGAGTGGTTTTGACCTCATTGGATTTCATATGAAGAAAGTAGAATTTTAGATCTCACTCAAAATCCAACAGACTTTATAGTTTTCCAGGATTTCAGGATTGGGGGGATTGCAATGCTACATTGGATTTTCTCATGTACGACACTACGAAGATATGGAACTAGTATTTAATCAAGAGCACCAAGCCCTCTATGTACCTTGATGTTAGTGGCATTGGTTGTCGAACTCTTCTATCATGAACCTACTAAAAAAAATACCGATCACTCAAACAAAATCTTGACTTGACATGCTATGATTTTTCTATCTTATTTCAATGCTTATAAGGTGATATTGATGACGAAAATCCCAATATAGGCGATGATTTTGATGATATGTAGGTATTTTTTGTAGCATCTTTTTTTTGGATGCTAGAGGCCATGTGGAGCTTGTTTGCTAATGTATTTTCAATTTAGACATGGATTGCACTCTGTGCTATTTTGGTTATGTACACCCTTACATGCTATATAAATGAGTACTTTTGCTTATTTGTGTATAAATGGTTTGGATTCATATGGATGCACATGAATATATATGTTTTTCTTTAAAATTTGAATAAATTATGTGTTTTTGGTTGACCGGGTTTTCACTGGTTTCCGTACAGCTCTGACCAGTGCCTGGTCCAGGGGGTCTACCAGTTCAATGACTGGTCCGGTTCTGATAACTATGCTCCATATCAACAAATGTAGATCATGGATTGAGTATAGAGGAGGATGGATGGATGGAGGAGAGAGTAGTGACAATTGTCGTGATTTAATTCTAACATAGAGGAGGACTATTGAGAGTGACGAGCTAGGAGATTCTTCCATCTTTGATTGTAGTATCTACCCTATTTTGTATTTTCCATTAGCATTCCCACCTATAGTATCAATGACACAATATTTATGTAATAGATTTTCATTTTAAGGACATCAAGTGTCTATTGAGAAAATGACAATTTATGGTTCTAACTTCTAAACTTCTATTTTATGACATGTGTATTGAATATTTTAATCTCTTTTGTGTTTGATCATCATTAATGTATTATGTTGTAACTAGTTTCTCATTCCTAAAAAATTGGATCTTTGAGTTTATATTTCACTTTTCTATGTGTTATTTGTATTATGTGTGTGTGTGTTGAATGGGGACACATTCCCCCAATAAAAAACATGTACCTATCATTCTGGCATTTCGAGGACTTGAGGAACCCTAGGAAGTGTCTCTAAACTAATAAGGATTTGATCAACAACTTGAGGACTTGCTGGTCTTCCCCAAGACATTCTGGGATGATTTCAAGAATGTTCATAATAGATTTTTGGGATGTTCTAGGCAAATTTTGAAGATATTCAAAGCATGTATCTTCACTTTTGACATTGAACATTAATGACTGGACAATGATCATTTTTCCCAACCATTTATTTTCTATTGCACTAAATCTAAATCTATTGTACAAGTTGTAGCTTGTGGGTTTTCGATGATTTAACTTTTGTCCTTTCGACAACAACATTATAGCAAGCAAAGCCTCCATGTCCAAAAACTTGCAACAGTTCAAAGCCCTGAACCTTGTGGTTATTGCAATTGTTCTTCTCACTTTTGGGGTCACCAAAACTTTTACATATTGTACATGGTTTTCTAGGATTTATTTAAGTGCAAATTCTTCCACCATCACAACCTTTGAATCAGATCGAGTACTAGATGTTTGAGTAAATTCCTATTCAATCACCTCTTTAATCTAAAACATGATTCTAATCCCTTTACAAAACCAAAGTGTTTTGTAGTGGTTTTCAACAAAGCTGTAAAAATCTACAAAACCTATTCAAAAGCGAATGCCTTTTGAGCTTTAACATAATCATCATTATCAATATATACGAAGAATAAAAGTTGTTATAGAAACATCTTCTGACAGACCCTTCATGCATCTTATTGCAGATTGAAAATAGTTACACTTTAGTTTCGTAAAGCTAAATTTCATTTTGCCCGTGTTAAGGGGCCAATACTAGAATGTCACTCAACCCTATTTTATCTTGCACGAGCTTTTCATAATTGACAATTGTAAGTGTTGTGCACAATACTATATAATATAGCATGTTATGCTTGCAAGCAACTACAAATATTTATAGTGTTCTCTAAATTTTTAATATTCATTATTATTATTGGCTGGTGAGTTCTAGTCATCCTGGTGATGCGTCCCCATTGCCCCATTTCCTAAAAACAAATGCAACATAGAAGATAGATAGATAGACAGATAGATATAATCGATATATATAGATAGATGGATAGATATAATAGATATAATCAATATATATAGATAGATAGATCCATGGAAGATTTTGGGGGTGCAGTCTAGCTGGTGATAAGGACACATTCCTCCTTCTCATTGTTCTCGCTTCTCAAAAACCAATATAATGTGTGTATGTATGTCCCTTATATCTTATTTTCGAGATCAATGTATCTTATGTCAAATACTCATATCCATGTGTCCTCTGTGTCCCATGTCGTGTGACTTAGCTATGAAGTTGAGAGTACTTCTAAAGTCAACAAGTACTTTTACATTAAAACTTTATAGAAATCCTCTAATAAGTAAGAATCCCTAGTTGATAAATGTCAATTACAACTATCAATATAATCTAGTAGATTCTTCCTTTTCCACATCTACGTTTACTCCCACTAGAGAAGAGAAACCCATCATTAACAGAAAATTATATGTATATATTATTAATGAATAAGATGATGATACAATTGTGGGAGGCCCCTGGATTAAATACTGCCTCGGGTGTTGTAATGTCCCAAACGGGATATTAAACTAATTTTGCAGAATTTTAATTCATGCAAAATTTTTCCATAAAATTACTATTCAATTAACAGAAGATTTCCATGTAAAATAAAACAACAAAATGCATGCAATTCAATCGTACAATGAGCAGAAATAATCTTAGCTTTCATTATAATAGATAACTGAAAGAGTGTACATGATGATATAACTGAAATGGTTGAAACTTGAAATAGACAATCTAGTTTGCAAAACTGATCTGCTCTAATGCTAAAACTATCATCCCAAAACTGAACTAAAATCGATCACTGCACTTGTGAATTCTGGCTAAATCCACCAAGGAGATGAGGTCGGTTTTCGTCCACTCTCACCAAGATCACCCGAGGGTTTCCGTCCTGGGGCTACTACTGAAGTAGAGAACCGAATTCTCAAACCTCTCCACAAGAAGAAATCACAAATCCAAGATGTCCTCTAATGGCCTCCTCCTCTTTTTATAGATCTGATGGACCCCTCTAGAAGCTCCTATTTTATTATTATTTTAATCATTGAGCACATTTCCCTTAACTAAAATATTCTTTTTAATGTGGGAAAATGGTAAATTGGCCACCATGTCTCCTCAAGCCACTGAAAATCACTTCAAGCCATCCCATCCTGTAGATCTTCTCGTTTCGGTTCCAACGAGCTATTACACTAAGGTGTTCTGCCAAGTATTCCTCCCAAAATGCCACCTTAAGCGTAATTGATTGAGTCAAACCCATTAATAACTCAATTTTTGAAAGTTATCAGAATGCAATGGAACGAAAGGGAAACTGTGCGAATGATGAAATATGCCAAGCGAATGTCATCAGACCTCATAAAAACTCCTCAAAACCCAACCAAAATCCCATGGGCCCGTCGATGACGCAAACCTACACCTGTGACCTGTCTATCCCCAACTCTAAAGGTCCATCCTAACCATGCCAATAGGAACACCAGAAAAAGGAACATCACAAATCCTCCGCCCAAGATTGCTTGCCCTCAAGCAATCTGTATCTGTCGGCAAACCTCGCAGTCTCGTGCCACTGAGAATCAATACCTGGATCCCATATAAACCACTAGGTGATGCCATACCCCCGTGCCACCCAACCACGAACAGATCCTTCAATGCCCAGATCCCGGACTAAACTCTGACTCGACCTGCCATCAACAAATCCTCCCAGATCCCAATGCCACTATGGACAAGCATCACAGCTCCATGGCTCTCGTTGTGCTATAGCTCCGACTATGAATGTTGCTCCATCAACCACGTACCAACTCATCACCTCTCTTCAATCCAACCGTCGACATAAACCAAGGTCAATCCCTCCATGTTGATGTTGTGTTGAAATACTAATGAGTGGCTAACCTCCTTCCTGCCGCCAACTGGAGCATGTAGTATACCTCACATCTAAGGGCTCATGCAGTACAATGCTCCTGACTGTAAATGGAACAAGTCCACTGTGTTGCATTGTGTCCGAATCACGCAACTCTATTTGGTCAATCAACAATATCCATCGAGAAACCCCTGCCTCTCTCCCTATAATGGGTACCACTGGCCAAACTGTGTTGCAAGCCCTGTCTATGTACTCTTGGAGAGGGTTGCTCCCTGAAAGTACTACATCTCTGCCAGCTGCCTGTGCAAGCACCTGCACCTCATCAGTTGGTCGACCCAAAGATGGATGCACCACAATCTCAAAAAGACCCACCCCCATCTGGCTCGAAACTCCATGCTCCTCCAATCTACCAACCTCCTCCAAAACTATCTTGTCATACCCTCGCACCTCCTAAGGACATGTGTCTGTAAATATTGCCACCTTGCTAGATGTATGTACATCTGTCTGCCCCTCATCAATGGTTGGCCCCAAGGATGGCTGATCATCCTCTTCCATCATGGGCACAACATGAACCTCCAACCGACCCTCCCCAAAAGACTCATCATGCATATTGTGCGTATCATCCTCCTGAGCTGACTCTTGCTCCTCTATGTGCTCTCCATGTTGAATCATTAGTCGCTCACCTGGAAAGTCTGCTCCCCGGACAATATGTTGCTCATCGTACTCCATCTCACATGAATCCATACCTAGACTGTTGCCAACATACCCACATGACTGCTCATGCTCCTCAGGGGTATCCTCATATGAACTCATAGAAGCAGAGTCCTCACCTTGAAAGTTAGAGGGGATCTCCCCCCGCTTTGCCCTGTTATCTCCTCCACATAACTCAAGCATGAGTGGTCAAGTCCCCAAGGTTCCTTGTAGATGAAGCAAAGACCCTTCCTCCTCAGCTCATTCTTGCTACATGGTTGGTCACCATAAATCCATCGCAACTCCTCATGGGTCAGTCGTCTCCTAAACAGTCCAATGTTTTGCTCAACTCACCTTTCGGCTAGTTCATAAGCGGCAAGTGAAACTAATTGTTCCTCCCTCCAAATGGCCAACAACTGAAATTGCAACCTCCTGCAAATGACATCATGGCCTCCCATACATGATGACAAAATGGACTGCATGTGTGTTATGACTGTATCAGGGTGATGTTTCCTAATGTTGAAGAAGCATTGGAACATCTGTAGGATCAAGTTGTCACATCCCAACTCAAACATGAGGTCATAAGATCTAACCAAGGCCATAACTTCTAGAATCTCTAGCCTCTTCCCAAAGGTAGGGCCCTCACCATTATCCAAATCCTGAAAGGTCTCCACTATAACTCTGAAGACTCTCCTCATAAGGCCAACATTGTAAGGAGGTACAGGTGCGGTCAACATCATGATACTACTAAGACAAGAAGCAACTGTAAGTTTGACCCCTACACAAGGATGCTCCAAAAATTTGTGTTGTATGAGAGCAAGCATGGATGGTTTTAGAGCCCAAACCAAGCTCTTCCCATCTGACTGATGCACCTTGGAGAGAAGTGAAGCAAGTTCTTCTAATTTGAGAATGGCTTTTGTTGTAACTCCCATGCATCTCAAATTTGTTCCAAGTGCATAAATTTTGTACCCCAATTCATGTTCTTTCTGTGGTTGCTTGTGTTGTAGCAAAGTAAGTATCTCCTTGGACAATGTTCTGCTGATTGTTGCTGCTAGTTTATTAAGGGAGTTTAGGAATGTTTGATCCATGTTTTGGCTCAATGAGGACAAGAATATTTGTGATAATGAGGTCACTGTTTTTCTAATTTTGATGAATTTCTCAATGAAGTTTTTTGACAAACAGTTTCATAAAAAAAATCGTTGTATGTGCAATTACATGTAATAATGCCATTTCATTCTCAAGCTAATCAGTTTAAAGCAACCACTTTTTTGTGCCAAAAAAATTATTCATTTCAGACTAATAAATGACACGAGATCAAAACATTCAACAAAGATATAGAACCTGAGTTTTTCTTGACTGTAGGTGTGAATATAGGCTTCGCTGCAACGATATGACACCTTCAGCATATAGTGCAAGAACTCCCACAAAATGAGACCACAAACAACTCTCTTCTAGCACTAGGATATACGCTGCTCAATGGAAATTTCAGCAAGATGACAATTTTGCATTCAATTGGCCTAGAAATTTTGTCTTTTCCATCTAGTTACTCTGAATGATATGGTGACAGTGTCCCCGTGTACCAGTCATATCATCTTGCAACAACCCGAAAGTTTCAAAGTCGTGGCCTCTCTGCCTCCTCCTTGAGATTCAAACCACTGCTAACAAGAAATAACCACGTACTAGAAACTCTACTTCTGAATCAAACTCGAATTTATGTGGATTGAACGCACTTCACACCATGATATTCTATTGGGTCTGAATGCACAACTTCAGATTGCTGTCTACATGCATACGAGGTACAGGGTTCAGTTAAATTTGTACACCTTCTCCCAGCAAAACTTTCTTGATCCATCGCACGACATTAAGAAATGCACTCTATAGCAAATTGTTCACACTCTAGTTTTGCCTCCTTCATTTGCTCGGATATCGAAAATGTGTGTTGACTCTACCCTTGCACAACATCACTACCACGATTCATCGCACGCACTCGTTCACCATGAAACCGCTGACACACGGACGTGAATTATAAGTTGGAGACACACCCTGCAGCCCACGAACATGCAAAGCACATGTTATTCGAGAATTATGTCAGCTTCAATTCGGCCCATCAATTGGCATTGAGACCGATACAATTGATCTTTAGTTCATGATGCTGGTATCCGCTCTTAGATCCTGCACAGTCCATGATCACAACTCTCCCTGATCAATTACTTCCATAATTTGCCGATCCAAACTCGAGGTTTGATAATTTTGCTCGATGTGACTTTATCCACTATGGCCCTTCTGGTTATTGGTGTGAAATGGAGAGCGGGTGACTCACTTTGACTCCGTGTGACTAATACTTCGACCCTCAGCAGTCTATGTCAAATGCGCACAGTAAGTTCGTATAGCAACCAACCAATACTACGATTGGTCTATTTAGTTCAATTGCCATTTCCTATGATGGACCAGATCACTCCATCTCCATCGACCAACATTCTCGATCACTGTTACTATGGCATTAGAACGACATGCTGACATTTACAATGACTGAGTCACGTTCCCCAGTCTCTAACAAATAAATTGATGGCAACTAATCAATGCATTCCTCCTATCAGTAATGGATCGAGATCTCGCCGCCAGAGAGAGACTCTGTCACCACGGTCATTGTAAACAAATTTTGAACATAAAAGAATCAACCCTGCACGCGTTGGATGAGAACTTTGTGGGATTTGTCTTTTATTTATTGATTGTGGCCTCCATGCACTCAGATTGAGCGACCACACGCACCATGGTATTACACAATGGTCGCTCGGTCTTCAGCGCTTGCCCCACAACAACTTGATTTATCTTTTACGTCGACCTGGGTTCTTAAAGAAAAAAAATTATGAACTTGTTCTCAACAAACATTGAAACTCAGGCATGCAATTCTGATTCATGGGTTTGGATCTGCCACAATCGTAGTGTCTAGTTCACCGAAGTCGAAAGTTTGCTCGTGCTCCACCTCGATCACCAACATTGGTCCAAACCAAAAGATAATTCAGCTTTGACCTCAATTTTCCATCCAATGCAACGCTCAGCAGTGGGGAAACTTGGCTACGATTTTCATTATTACCACCACCGAAAGCATGAAATCCGTGGACTGATCTCCAATACGGTGCAATTTGTTGTTGTTGATTCTTTTCAGGAAGGAAAATTCGATGAAACAGTGTTAGGAAGTTAGGAACCCTGTCGTTCAATAATTAATTTGCGTCCTTCAAAATATTTCAATTTCGTATGGCCCCCAAAAGTTAATTTGACCACCTCAATAATTTACGCACTTGTCAACGAACCCCTTAATAATTTTAGCGTTCATGAAGATTTGTTCAACGCTCAAGCATTTGTCGACACACTGGATTGTGCATAGCAAATGACGCCTAATGATGAATAACTGGCTTGGCCAAACACAACTTCAACCTAATGAATCAATAAGTGGCGCCTTTTTTTCAGCAACTTTTGACTTCTCAATATTAGACTCAGATTCGTCGAATCATTTATAGTCACTAGAAAATTTTCTCATGAAACGACAATTTGTTGAGCATCTGATATGCAATCCTTCCAGATCCAATAATCCCTGCAAAGATGATAAATCCTCGGTCTTCCTTTGAAGTTGATATGTAGTAAAACCCTCAAGTTGGCAGGATGACCAGCGTTGATACCACTGTAATGTCCCAAACGGGATATTAAACTGATTTTGTAGAATTTTAACTCATCCAAAATTTCGCCATAAAATTACTATTCAATTCACAAAAGATTGCCATGTAAAATAAAACACGAGAATGCATGCAATTCAATCATACAATGAGCAGAAATAATCTTAGCTTTCATTATAATAGATAACTGAAAGAGTGTACATGATAATATAGCTGAAATGGCTGAGATAGACAATCTTGTCTGCAAAATTGATCTGCTCTGATGCTAAAATTGTCATCCCAAAACTGAACTGAAATCAATCTATGCACCTGTGAAGGAGATGAGGTGGGTTTTCGTCCACTCTCACCAAGATCACCCGAGGGTTTCCGTCCTGGGGCTACTGCTAAAGTATCACAAATCCAAGATGTCCTCTAATGGCTTCCTCCTCCTCTTTTTATAGATCTGATGGATCCCTCTAGAAGCTCCTATTTTATTATTCATTGAGCACATTTCCCTAAATTAAAATATCCTTTTTAATGTGGGAAAATGGTAAATTGGCCACCATGTCTCCTCAAGCCACTGAAAATCACTTCTAGCCATCCCATCCTGTAGATCTTCGCGTTTTGGTTCCAACGAGCTATTACACTAAGGTGTTCTACCAAGTATTCCTCCCAAAATGCCACCTTAAGTGTAATTGATTGAGTCAGGCCCATTAATAACTCAATTTTTGAAAGTTATCAGAATGCAACGCAACGAAAGGGAAACTGTGCGGATGATCAAATATGTCAAGCAAATGCCATTGGACCTCATAAAAACTCCTCAAAACCCAACCAAAAGCCCCTGGGCCCATCGATTACGCAAACCTGCACTTGTGACTTGTCTATCCCCAACTCTAAAGGTCCATCCTAACCATGCCATAAGGAACATCACAAGTGCCTCCTGGTGAATGGGCATGATCAAACATCACAAGTGCCTCCTGGTGAATGGGCATGATCTTTGATCATGCCCTTTGCCTTAATTAAAATTTAACTAATAATTACAAGGATAATTAATTTTTATATAACAATGCCTTCCTCCGGAAAAGATGCTTTGTCCTCAAAGCTTAGGTAACGACGGGTGTTGTTGACGAAACACTTTTGTCTCCCAAGAAGCTTCTGCTTTTGGTAAGTCCTTCCACTTGATCAAGTATTCTTTGATTACTCGTGATCGCAATTTCTTTCCCTTGATGGAGATGGTACCTTCTGGTTCTAAAATAACCCTTCCTTCGTCATCTAAAGTCGGAAGTGTTGTTTGCGCTGATTGATGTTGACCAAGTGCTTTTTTAAGGCAGGATACATGAAAACATTGTGAACACGACTTTTATCGGGAAGGCTTAAACTGTATGCTACTTGGCTAATCCTTTTGTTGATCTAGTACGGTCCATAAAACTTTGGTGCCAATTTGTTTTTCCCTTCTGTTTTAAGGACAACTACTTATAAGGTTGTAGTTTAACAAAGACCCATTCTCCAACTTCAAATTCTCTCTCGGTTCTATTTCAGTTAGCTTGTTGCTTCATAGGATTCCTTGCATTATATAGATTTTCTTTTAGAGTTTGGACGACTTTTTGGGTTTCCTCTAACTGGTTGTTAACAGTTGGAAGCTTTGTCTCGATGATAGCGAAGTCCTTCCATTTCGGAGGTTCATAACCGTACAGAGCTTGAAATGGAGTCATTTTTGCTGACGTGTGGTAAGTAGAATTGTACCATCATTCAGTGAGATGTAACCATTGAACCCACTTATTTTGTTTGTCTATGGCATAACAACGTAAGTAGGCTTCTAAACATTTATTGACAACCTCTGTTTGGCCATCTGTTTGAGGATGGTAAGCTAGTAAGATGAACTTATGTTGAGGTAAGTTCCTATATGTTTGAAAAATTCCTTCCAAAAATTACCCTTAAATTTGGCATCTCTATTGCTCACAATGAACTTGGGAAATCCATGTAATTTGTAAACATTTTTGCAAAATATCTCAGTGATTTGATTTGCTGAGTCTAATTTCCTCATTGCAATAAAGTGAGTATACTTGATGAGTTTGTCTACTACTAAAAGAATTTTATCCTTACCATCAAACACAGGTAAACCTTCAATAAAATCCATTGGTATTTCCTGCCATTTCTGATTCGGGATGTTTAAGGGATGAAGTAGTCCAAGTGTCATAATATTTTCATTTTTATTCCTATGGCATTTATCGCATTCAGCTACACATTTTTGAATATCATTACTCATTCCCTTCCAAAAGAATGATTGGTGTGCATTATAGTAGGTTTTAAAGAATCCTACATGTCCCGCTGATAGTGAATCATGCGACTCTTTGAGAACCTTGGCTTTAGATTTGGAGTCTGCATTCAGATAAATTCTTCCCTTGTACCATAGAATATCATTCTTTCATTCAAATTTTGAATTCTAAGGAAGATTATTGATTATAGCACTTGTTTATGGGTTTTTTGCATATTCGCTTCGCATCTCATTAAGCCATTCAGGCACAACCACTGAAACTGCAAGGATGGTTCTTCGTCTTTCCTCGACAAGGCATCAGCTACTATGTTATCTTTCCCTTTCTTATGTAATATATCCATGTCAAAGGTAGCGATTTTTTCTATACATTTTTGTTGTTCTGTAGATAGTGTTTTCTACTAGAGGAGATGTTGAACACTATTATGATCTGTTCATAATAAGAACTTACTTCCTAAGAGATATTGTCTCCATTTGGCTAATGTGTGCATAAAAGCAAGCATTTCCTTGTTTTATGTAGACTTGAGACATTCTTGCTTATTAAGCTTCCTGCTTTCAAACATGATTGGGTGACCATCCTCCACTAGTACTGCTCCTATGCCAAAACCTGAGGCATCACATTCAATTACAAATGGTTTTGAGAAGTCTAGAGTTTCCAATACAGGGGCATTAGACATAACTTCCTTCAAGTCTTCAAAACATTTTTTTGCTTCATCATCCCACCAAAATAAGTTCTTCCTTAGAAGGTTCGATAGGGGTGTGGTTATATGGGCATAGTTTTTAATAAATCTTCGATAATACCCGGTCAATCCTAATAATCCTCTTAGCTTGGAGATATTAATTGTTTTGGGCCATTCTTTTATAGCCTTGATCTTATTAGGATCTACTTTTACTCCTTCCTTGCATATTGTATGTTCGCGATATTCTACTTCTTCCTTCCCAGAAGTGCATGTGGACTTCTTGGAATAGAATTGATGTTTTTCTAATACAGTAAGAACTTTCTCCAAATGTTGTAGGTGCTCCATCCAAGTTTTATTATAAATTAAAATGTCATCAAAGAATACTAACACGAACTTCCTTAGATATGGACGAAATAAATCTTTCATAGTGGCTTGGAATGTTGTCGGTGCATTGGTTAACCCAAAAGGCATTACTTTAAATTCAAAATGACCTTCATGCGTTCGGAACGCAATTTTTGCTACGTTTTCCAGCCTTATTATGATTTGGTAATACACTAACCTTAAGTCCAACTTTGAGAAGTTCATCCAACATTTCATCGATAAAAGGAAATGGAAACTTGTTTCTAATTGTTATTTTGTTAAGTCCTCGATAAGCGACGCATAATCTGAACAATCCATCTTTATTTTGAACTAATACAACTGGAGTAGCATACGGACTTTTACTTTTTGTGACGATGCCACACTTTAAAAGACCTTGGACTAATCTCTCAATTTTAGTTTTTTTATGATGTGGATATCGATACGGTTTGATGTTGATGGGATTTGATCCTACTTTGACTTCTATTGTATGCTAGATTTCTCTTTTAGGAGGCATCTTCATTGGAAGGTCTTGGAATACTTTTTCATTCTTTTGAATTAGCTCTTGGACTTCTGGTGCTTCTTCGTTGACCATATTCGAAGTTAACATTTCTAATTGACGACATTGTACTACATATGCTAGTGCTTCTTTCCGAATCATTTTCATCATCTGGGATGACGATACAATTTGGTTCGAAAGTAGTTGGAATCCATATAACTTGTGTTTCTGCCCTTCCCATTTAAATTTTATATATTGCTTTTGATGGTTGGCAGAGTAAGTACCGAGGATTTGTCGCCATTGGATACCTAAGACCACATTCACTCCACCTAATGGTACAGTGTAGAACGGAGATTCTAAATTAAAGTATTGAATCTGCAATTTGACTTTATGGCATTTCCCTACCTTTTCAATATTCTTACCGTCAACTACCATAACCTTCATGTTGGGCATGGGAAATGTCAAAATGTTGAGTCTCTTTGCCATGGTTGAGTACAAAAAATTGTGGGTGCTACCAGTATCGATCAGAACCATTACATTCTTTTTCTTGATATGTCCTTTTAATTTTAATTTCTGGGGATGTGATATACCTATTATAGCCGATAATGATACTTGTGGAATGCTCTCGCCATCTAGTTCTGGAGAGAATTTTGGGGAATCTTCGATTTCTTCTATGTTTGATTCATCATTGTCTAAATCATTAGTTGCTTCATATTTATACATGTTCTTGGTCTCTTTTCCTTTAGCACACTATGTTTAGGGTCCCATTTTTCGCCACAATGTTTGCACTTGCCCTCTTTCATTCTTTGCATTTCCAAGTTAGTTTTTTCTCCTTCACAAAGATGTGGTGGAACATATTTTGTGTTATTTGTGTTCACGGCTTGGGAAAATCTTCGTCACAAATATACTCTTTCAACTTTCGGCCACTGCATTTTTTCGTGCTTCTCTTTAGCAGCTTTTGCCTTCTATCTAGCTACCTCTATAGAAGTGATGTCACGAAGCTCAAGCTCAGCCTGGATATAGGGTTTAAGTCTCCTGATGTATAACTGAATCAGATGAGTTTCTGATAATCCAAGTACACGTGTGGCCAAAGTTTCCCATTCTCGAGTGTATTCATCCACATCTCCTTTTTGTTGCAATCTGGTGAGTGCTGAGAAGAACTCTTCTTCCTTGACACCTTGGAACCTTTTAAAGAATGCATTTTTGAATTTCCTCCAACTGATAGCTAGTGTCATCTTTTTCCACCACATATACCAATTATATGCTTCGCCTTCCATTTGCATGGAAGCATCCCTGATCTTTTCGTCATCATTGTCAATACCATAAATCTCGAAATATTCTTTTGCTTTATTGAACCAAGCAACGCTGCATTTTTCGTTACCGTCAAATTTGGATAGCTCAAGTTTTTCTCTTCGTTGATATGTAGCTATCGACGAGGTGAAGAAAGGGTGTTGATTTGAAAATGGCATATTCATGTATGGATTCCAAAGCTACCTATTTTGAACATTCGTGTAACTATTTTCTTGATTAAGCGTGAAAGATGTCTTTGGAGACTCAGGTTTCTCACGTGTCTGACGATTTTGACGAATCTAGAGAATTGAGATGTTGAGTAGCCTCGTTATTCTGGGGTATTTGATCAGGCGTAATCTTCATATTGTCACAAATACATGTCAACATCACCATCGCTTGATCCACCTTAACTGAAAGGTCTGCCTAATCCTTTTTAAATTCATTCTTGTTCTGCTCGAGCTGACTCTCTCTTCTCTTTGTTGTGTCCTGAAGCACTTCGATTTTTTCTCCATGTCCAATCGCATTCGCCTCAAGATCTATCAATTTTATATTGAAATCGGCCATTGACATTGATGACGACATCGAGCAGGTTTGATGTGGAGTATATTTATCCAGCTTAACTCTTTTTCTTAACTTGATCCTTATTTTTTTAATTTTTTTTTAAATCACTTTATTTATAACTAGATATTAATTAACTTATATAACTAAGTATTAATTAACTTATATATTTATTGATATTAAATTAAGTATATAATATAAACTATATTATGAATTAATATGTGTAAGGTTTAGAATTATATGATTTATTGAATGTTTTAACTAATTGTTGCCTATGGTTTCGAGAGGTCAACCCGGTGGACGCGTTGGTTAAGCAAAGGAATTATTATTATTACAAGAGGACTCTTATAATAAAATTTGATTTCTTCTCAAGTCGGCTTCTATTGGAGGGAAAATTGAAAATTTGATTTTAAATTGACTTTGTCAGCCTGCCTTATTTGATTTGTCAAATTATTATAAATAGGTTGATCTCCCAAGTACATCGATGCAATGGATGGTTCTGAGATTTCAGATGGGTTTGATGGGTTCGAGTTCTTCTCTTTGATGGTTTAGAATTCTAGCTCGTATTCATTACTGGACAAGAGCTCACATGGTCAGGACTATAGTTCACATTCATATATACTACAAAACCCGACTTCGCACCAAAATGAATTAGTAGTCTTGCACCTCAGGTCTTCATTCACATTGGTCCTAGACTATATTCTCCTCGCTTTGCCTCAAGATTTCTCACGTAGCAACTACAGGCCTATATAATTCTCTCGCATTGGTACAAAACACTCAGTCATGCCCTAATTCTCTGCGATGATATTGACACTAATTCTATGTGATGTATTATATCGAATCTCAGTTCAATTCTCTGTAATTAGATGTGAGACTAATCTTGTATTCTAGTATGATTCCTCTGCGTAATGTATTGGTATGGATCCCTTTTCGAATATGGTTTCCTCGGCATACTATAGTCTCAACATAACAAATCTCAGCTCAGTCGTATGTGATCCCTTGACGCAGTTGTCCTGACACTGCAATACATGGTTTCGTCTCCAATATAGTCATGACTCTGTCTCTAGCTTCACTAATATGTTGTAAGGTATAGCTCAACATTGTAGTTTATATAAGTTATGTGTGGCATCCCTGTGCAACATGATATACAGTATACAATATGTAAGGTAGACACCATGTAGTATTGGTCTGGCATCTATCTAAAGTTACATATGATGTATGGTTTGGAATTATATCACTCATGTAACATGTATGATATGGTTTGCAGTAAGCAGTATGCATGATATTGTATGCAGAACCACTCCAAGACCAAGTCACAAGGCTTCTATGATCAACTTCATCTTTCTTGAGTCAACACTAGTCAAACTACTTGCTTTCCTTTGGATCTCGGCTACCCTTCAGATTTCAGCCTCTTAGATCAGACCTGCAACTCTCGGCCTCTTCAAAAACCTTAGTTGCAGCACGGGTGACGGTATCTCCACCAATTTTTGTACCTTGATTCCCTTCGCTTGGATAGTAATACTTCCTTTCTGCAATTCGACTTGATGGATACATTGTCTTTTTCCTTAATTCGGCCTCTAGGATGACTGTGCTAGCCTCAGCTTCTTTTGCAACAGATGGCACTAATTCTCCTTGCACATGTAAAGTATATTGGTCCAAAACATATCAGAACTAACTTGATTATGATCCTCCTTTCTTTGCTTGGTGATGAGCTTATTCTTTGGTGTTTCTCACTCTTCTTTCACTATCTTGGATGCTTGATCGAATGGTCTTCAAGTGATGCTGAGTTCTTCTATATATAGTGGTCTGTCCATGTAGAATAGGCCGACTTGCACTTGTGACTAGGCTGACATCTCCTTCTAGAATAATCTTTAGTTGTTTTGGAAGGCTGACTTGAACACATGCTTGTGACAAGGTCTTGGAGTGTTAATGACTCAAACAATTTCTCTTTTTACAATATGTAACATGTCTTCAATATCAATACATGACATTGACTTACTAGACTTTATGACTTAATGACCAAACCTAGTAGCTCACAATGGGAGCTTTAACTATAAAATAAAATTCCTTGAGCATGAAACCCATGAATCAAGCATAACATAAATAATTTTATTTTTCTTCTTTACATCAATTACATAAAATCATGATTACACATGTTATTATGAAGACCGGACCTAGTTACATATTTCAACACTCCCTCTTAACTAGGGAGGTATTCTCATAAGAAGAGTCAGATTGGTAATGCATTTGTTTAGCATCATATAATCTAGCATTGTCACATAGCAAGGCCTTGGCTAATGGCTCCATTTCTACACAAGATTAGAGCTCAATGTTGGCGAGACCAATGATGTATAGACACCTTCATCATTGTCTCTCTTGAAACATACCCTACCTCGGTTCTCTCAGAGTATGTTCCACTTGAACTATTCTTATCTTGGATTTCCAGTGCTCAAAGAATATCGGTCTTCTACGACTACTCCTATCTTGGATGCCCTAACACATCTTCAAAGAGTATCGAATGCCAGATGCTTACCCAATCCTCCATTCTATCTTCCTCTTGCCATTTTTCTTTCGCTTGGGACAATCTCTTCCGTAGTGTCCATATTCGTGACATTCAAAGCATTGAATCTTTGACATGTCTTTCTTGGGATGTTGCTGGTGACTAGATCTCTCAAACTTTCCGAACTTCCCTTCTCTTTTAAACCTGGCAGCAAATGCTTGCGCTTTGGATCCAACTGCAATATCTTCCTTGGCCTTTAATTGGGTTTCTCCCGCTTTGCATATTGCCCATAGATCATTGAGTGAGGATGCCTCCTTCTTGGCCCATATGCTTGCTGTAAAGTTTCCCCACTCCTTAGGTAATGCATTCAGCACTATCGTAGTCATCTCTTGATCATACATGATTTCTCCTCGTTCCTGCAACTGATCTCTTATTTCAGAGACCCTCATGAAATATGAAGTTATACCTTCTTCTTTGCTGATCTTCATTTTGTATAATTCATTCCTCAGAGATATCCCTTCTCTTGCAGTGCTGACGGAGAACAAATCTATCAGTTTGTCATAGATCTCTTTGGCTGTTTCAAGCTTGGCTACATAAGGAATCAGAGAGTCCTTGATAGATTCTATGAGAATCTTTTGAGCTCTCACTTCGTTCTTGTTATGCTTAGCTAGTTCTTGCTATCAGAAGGAGCAGGAATTTTCTTTTGTAGATAATCAATAACTTCTTATTCTTTCAAGTGAGATCAATCCTCTTCTTCCAACCAAGGAATTTGGAAACTCCAACTAACTTATTGCTTTCCTTGCAAGAAGACATCCTTTTCAAGATTAGATTTGCTCAAATCAATAAGATACCTACTTGATGTAGTGATCCTTGAAGATTGACTTTAGATGGCTGCCTTGAAGGAGCTTGAGGAAGCTTGACTACACTTGACTGCTAGGGAATCTGAGATCTGCTTGCCTTATCCTTGAGGATCTGCTGTTCAATTGAAGTAAGAGGATTCTTGATAACTTCCCCTTATAGATCCCTCACTTTTATAGATCTTGGAGTTTCAGAATGTGGATCTAAATTCTGAATCTTGCTTTGCCTTCAACTTCAGCTGCTTTGCCTCTTCCTGAATGTCCTATATCAACCCTTTCTTGATCTGCTACCAACCCTCTGATACCATGTTGAGAAATCCAAGGGCTTGAGAAGTTAATGATTTCTCTATCTTGATAACTACTTGTGAAGTAAATTTGCCTTTAGATTTATTCAAACAAGTTCTTTTATATGTTAGAGATTATTAACTTCATCAACCAGCTATCGTGCATGATAAATAAAAGAACAATAACACAAGATATAAGCAGCATCCAGGGCAAAAACCTCTCCAAATCTGAGAGGAAAAACCCACGATAATTCTTCTTATGATATCTTCACTTGACAAAATTTCCAAGACCAATACAAGACCCTTCTTACCAATGTGACTCCAAGATCAAGGCTAGATCATTTTGCTACTGCAATTCTTTGACCTGCTGTCCCATGGATCAGATCTGCACTTATGGATGGATGATCTGACTGCCTTCTTCCTTCCTCTTCTCCTTCCAAGTCTCCTTGGTCCAAAATAATCCACTAGCCTAGTAGATCTCTTCAACGCTTGCTTTCAACAAGATGATCTGCTCTCTTCAAGAAGATTGTTTAGAAACCCTAGCAACAGATCTGAAGATGACACTTTCCTTCCCACGTGGTCTAGAGACCTTCTCCTTGCTTCATTAGGCTAGTAGATTTCTTCTAGTCATACAACCTAATCGTTTAGACTTCCAATCAACTCTAATCATGAAGATGTCACGGGATTGTAACACAGCGCTAATGGTAATCAGTACCTTTGCACGTGTGGAGGGTTTAGGGCTCTTCTAGCCCTCCTAAACCCTTGCTTCAGCAATTGTTCTTCTTCCCATGAATCTGCCTTTAAGATAGACCGAAGATCGAGATGTTTCCTTGATGATGAGGGCAGATTAAGTGATGCCCTACCCTAGCACGTGTGATGGACTTCTGCGGCTATGGACATGCTTCTTTGCGGTTGAGGACAGACTTCTTCTGCGGCTCCCTTACTTCACACTCTTGAACAGACTTCTTCACATGGAGTGAGACCCAATTGATTTTGTGGTGATGATCCGAATAGATGAGGAGAGGCCTTATATTTATAGCGTATGAGGGATGTTCATTAGGCCGACATAACATGCCTCTAAGCCGACATGAATATGATATATAGCCGACGTGAACACTCAAATATAAATATATATTTATGCCGAAAATACATTGCATCTTCCATATTCGTTTGGAGGGGTTAATTGCTAGCCTTTTGATCTTGACATGGAAGGAGTCTTGCACCATGATTCTGCCCTTGATCTTGGAGTCATACATTGTACATCTTTAAGTGTAAACATTTACATCAATGACACAAACCTATCACCTAGCCTGGAGCTGATAATGAGAGATACTAAAACAAATACATTTTTGAACATGAAACCCATGACTCAAATTCACAATATTTTTGCTAGATACAATATACATCATTTACATTGGAATGTGTCATGAAGACCGAACCTAGTTACACTTTCTTCAACACTAATGTAGGCTCAAATTAGGTAATTCAAACTCCTAATGAGTGTATAAATAGGAGAGACATGAATTCATTTTTTATCATCGCTTGGATTGGATCTTTCCCTCTCTTGAGAATTTCGCATTTCCTTCTTGGTGGACAAAATTGGAGGATGGATGAATTTTGATGTGTGGATTGCATTTTCTTATCTTGGAGCTTCTTAATTAGCAAATGTATTGATGGTTGGATATATTCTCTTACATGTAAGTGCAACTTTGATGCTATTTTCTCTTACTTTGTCACATACGTTGATCATGGGATTTTCACTATTTTAGGGCTAATTGCTGCATGCATTTACTGCTTCATTGTGGAATTATGTTTCTAGATAGCATATCTCTATATATGGGCCATGTTTGTTGAACGATTTTTCCTAGAGATCGAAGTTATCTTGATAAGCCATCTTGATTTGCAAACGAAGTATAAATGCTTTAAGGTCACTCTCTTTATTTGCCCTAACGCTAAACAAAGTTGCCCTTAAAGCCTCCTTGAACTAGAAACGAGATCCATTCTCATAATTCTTCTTGACTCCATATCCCGAAAGGAATCAGGCACTGATCCATCATAAGGTGATCACTTTAGGAACCTCATTTCTTCACCTTTTCCCCTTCTCTTCTAGGTCTAGTTGTGCTGGGTCACCTAGGGCATAATTTTCCCAACAAAGTAGCCATAGAAAAAGTTCGATCTCTTGGCCTCTACTGCAAGGTCTCCTCCAAATTTGAAGAAATTCCGACAGTGGGATTGCGGGATATCCCAAGTCCTAGCGCTGAGATCAAACTTTGCCCTGGTGTTCTCTAGGCTAGTATCTCATAGGATCAATTTGGCACCTCTAAGTGAAAACTCTTGTTTTGATCCTTTCCCCTTGTCTAGGTTAAGATCATTATTGGTTGCTAAACTCCCTCCCCTTAACCTTGGCTGGCTCCACTTGGTCTGTGTGGTCCCATTTCTCATCAAAGACAATTCTTCCAAGACAACTCGGGAATCCAAGTTTTGCAAGGATTTTAGGGATGGGAAACTTCTTTACAAGTCATATTCCCTTAACCTAGCCCTTAAATCCTCACCTCCTTCTCCTAGAAAGCTTTGCACTTTGCTTGAAAAGCAAGCAAGTTCCATTATAACCTCCTTCTAGGAAAAGGATCATTAAGGTCACTTTACATCCATTTGTTGATTCATCCTCCACAAGTGACTTTCTATATATCGGGTCTCCTCCCATCGGTGAAAGTCCGTAAAGAGTAGGGAGTCTTAGCTGAGGTGATAGTGGGCTAAGTCTCCATCGTTTCCCTTCATCTAGTAGTTGTTCCTTTAGGAGTCCCTTTTAGTCCCCATGCTAGTTTGAGCAGTAACAGGCCCTAGATGGGCTGATATGGATTATGCTGTCTCATGATGATGTACTTTGTATCACAACTGATGAATTGGTGAAATCTAATAGAAGAAGAAGAATTCTGGGTTTTCCCCCTTGTGGGGTTTTGCCCTGGTCTCCGACTAATCATGGTGTCTCTTTGTGTGCTTGCTTTTGTTCTTTTGTTCCTTTTACTGTTCCACTGCATTACTAATGTTATCATTCTTTCTACATAATTGCATATGATGAAATAATGTTATAATGTTGTGGGTTGAATTCAATATGTAAATGATGTAATGCAATTATCAAAAGAAAGAACAATGAAGCCCTAAGGAAAATTAACATGGCAGAGGCCAGACTTAAATAGTGTGTCCCTCTAATGTTTCTATAACAAGGGATAACTACGTATATAATTGCTAAATACGGTCTACATAGCTTGTGTGTTGAAATTTGGTAACGGAGGACAGGTGGTTCCCTAAGGCTTTGATCTTTGGCCTAGGGAAAAGTGTCCAAAATAATTTAATTTTTCTCTTAAAGTGACTTTATAATTTTTATAAAGTTAAATCTAATTTAAAAGTGACTTTAAGTGATAAAGATACTAAGTCTAATGTTAAAGTGACTTTTATAAAGTCAATGAAAAATTAGAAAGGAAAAGTGACTTTGGAAATAAATGACTAAGTGGGTCTTTATTAAAGTGGGGTGAATTAAAAAATAGAAAGTGAGATTTAAATGTGCATTTAATCTCAGCCATTGATCTAAATCTATTTCAGCCATTGGATTTAGAGATCACCCAAAAGTCACTTGGATCACCCAAAAGTCACTTGGAGTTATATTAAAGGAGGAAAAGGAGGAAAGATCATTCATTCTTTCATGAGCAGATTGGGAGAAGGAGAGCAAGAGAGCAAGGGAGATTTCTGGACAAGAAGGAGAAAGAGGCATAGTTTGGCACAATCCCAGGCAGGTCTTCAAGCAATCAGAGCACAAAAGACAGTTTTCCAGGTGGTCTGTTGGGCTGAAAACGGATAAGTTTGCTTGCTGAAAAAAATTATTTTGCTGTAATTTTTGCTGAAATTTTCTTGCTGTAAAAAAGACATTTTTCAGAAATAAAGAAGAGCTCTCAAACTGGTTTTCCCCAAGAGTTGTAGGGGGTTTTTCCAGGGTCACGTTGACCAAAAATATCAGTGTTTTAATGTGTTTTAATCGCTGTTTATTATTGCTGATTTTTATTTCTGCAATTTCCAGCATTCTGTAAATTTTCCAGAATTTGTGTTTTCAGCAAATTTATTTTTTTCAGCTTGTTGAATGTATGGTTATGGAAAATGGCATTTAACTACATGGGAGAAATAAGGAGAAATTGAAAACCGGGGTGGAAAAACAGAAATTTTTACATGGTATCAGGGCTCGAGTGCTGAAGGGCAGTTTGGGACAACAAAAGGAAAAATTACAGCGGTTGATCTTTCACTCAGAAAATTCCAGCAAGCTGATTTTTCATAAACAACAGGTTTTATCTTTACTACAACAGTGCTATTTTTTAGTTTTAGGACAGCAGGATGTCATTGGGATTGAGGGTGGAGGATAGGTTGGATGGGCATACAAATTACAGCGTTTGGAAGGAGAGAATGCAGAGTATCTTTGAGGAGGCAGAAGTCTGGAATATCATGGTGCATACCACACAGACCCCTGTTGTTGTGCCTACTGATGCTACTCAGTTGGCTGCTTATAATAGAAAGAACAACAAGGGTAAGAGGCTTATTCTAGATGGAATCAAAGACCGTTGCATTCCTCATGTGAGAGGTAAGAGCAATGCCCATGAGATGTGGACAGCATTGTCCAATCTCTACCAGAGTACCAATGAGAATCGGAAAATGGTCCTGAAGGAGAAGCTGAAGAGCATTAAGATGGGTAATGATAGTGCAGCTGGATATCTCACTAAGATTACTAATGTGAGAGATGAGTTGGCAGCGATTGGAGAGGCCATTCCACCCACTGAGTTGGTGCGGATTGCGGTAAATGGCCTCCCCCGTTCATGAATGAACTTTGCTGATGGGGTTTGTGCACGTGAGACCCTTCCCACATGGGAGAGGTTTTGGGATGATTGCATTCAGACAGAGATCAGGAAAGGTCAGCTTGGGGCAACCAAGCCAGTTGAGCAGGATGAGGATGTAGCATTGTTGGCAAGAGGCAAGAAAGGCAAAGGGAAGAAGCAGGCTTCCACAAGCAATGGTGGGGGCAAAGGCAAAGGTAAAGGTAAACAGAGTAACACATAGAAGGACTATTCCAAGGTGAAGTGTTGGAATTGTCAAAAGATGGGACACTATGCAGTTGTGTGTCCAGAGAAGAAGAAGAAGAAGGGGAAGGACCAGAGTTTGGAAGCATCAACAGATATTGAGGACTTTGCAGGTCGTTTTGACCGGGAGTTTGCATTCACTATGTGTGAGTCCTCTAGTGCAGGATCACCTACCATACAGGTTTAGAGGGAGCATGCTTTTCCCTCGATTAGCGGAGCATCTACAGGTATCTGGTATGTAGACAGTGGGGCTTCACGTCATATGACAGGCGTCCGTGAGTACTTCAGAGCTTTCAGAGAGTGACACTGATGTAGAGGTAGTACTCGGTGATGAAAGAGTTGTTAGAGCAGTCGGGGTGGGGACACTGAAATTTCAGAGGGAGTCCAAACCTCCCTTGAAAGTGATAGAGGTTCTTTATGTGCCAGGGATGAGGAAGAACCTCATATCTGTCTAAGCTTTGGAGGACAGAGGATATGAGGTACTGTTCAGGGCAGGACAGGTGTTGATGTATCCCAGGGGTGCTCCATCTGAGTCAGCTAGAGTGATAGGTGTACGCCATGCAAAGGTGTACAAGTTTGCATTCCAGCCCCTTTTGGCATTGAG
>APFE030597398.1:249405-263563 GCA_000404065.3 Pinus taeda
ATTCGCTCCCAAACCGGGAGCTTCTGAAAATGGTCGCTCCCGCTCCCGCTTCCGCTCCCGCTCCCAAGTAACATAGCCTAGAACTAAGGATCTGTAGAAGGCTGCATTTGAGACATCTCTTCTGAAGCAGGTTCGGGAGTATTGCTTGGTAAGTCGCTGTGAGTTGTTTGTTGGTTCTGATACTGTATTTATCATTAGAGAAAAGGACCTCAGGCCAGACTGAGTTCTATGAGCACAGACCAAAGATTTTTTAGCTTACTTCATCCTTTGTTGCTGTGATATTGTTGGGAAAATTCGTCCTTTCGGAGGCAGATACAAAGCCTGTTCTCAGGCCCTTTCTGAGGAAAAATTCGGCCATTTCTGAGGCACAACTTATGCCTGATCTGAGGCAAATCCAAGGCTTGTTCTGAGGCAGCTTTGTGACTTGCTCTAAGGCAAATTTAAACCAGACTGAGAGCCAAGTCAAGCATCCCTTTTAGACCGCAGAGGAAGAGAAATCAGATCTGTTTAAGGACACAATTGTGGGCCAAGTTTTAGGCCTGTTTTGGGCAGCATTTGTTGTGTATGGTAAGGGTTGTTAAAGGGTTGCCTTAGGGTTGTGTATAAGGGCTTGTTGTGTCCAAGTTCAAGCCACAGGAAGCTGGCCTGTCTATACCACAAGTTGAGCTAGTTGTGGCCTGTTTTAAAGTCAAGTCTAAGGACAAAACTCAGGACAGAATTGAGGGCCGTCCTTAAGTCAAGGAGGCGTACTAAGGTGGCAGCTAATCTGAGTTTTATGATCGAAAATCAAATGTGATGTAATTTGAGCAGAGACAACAGTGAACTTATCAATGGCTGGATGCAATGCGGTTTGGAACTGATCATGTACACCTGTAGTATATGGTTATGTGGTATGCAGTGTGCATTGGTGCGAATTGGACACTGAATTTGAGGCAGTTAGAAGCTGGTCAGAGAGCAGACCAAAGGCACATTGAATTGTGTTTGAGAAAGCAGCTTGAGAATGTTTAGTTGTGATGATGATGCAGTGAGTCAGCAGTTGAGTAAGATGACAGTGCCAAGATTGTATAATTGTTGAGATTGTTCAGTGTTGTTGTAACTGTGTCATGATCCTTGGTATGGAAGCCCACAATTTATTCCATCTTTTATTATTAAGGGTGGCAGGGTGGTGCTCGGCAAAGAAGTTGTAGCTTCCTTCAGGTGGTTGTCCCCTCCTTCCAGTGGATGCTGGTAAATCAGCGGTTGTAGCTGTTGAAAACTAAAGTAGCTATGGTCGGCATTTTTCATTAATTAAAAAAGAAATTTATTTATTTTGTTATCTACAAGTCGGTCTAAAAGAGTTCATCAAGTAGGCTCTACTAGGGCAAATTAGCCCACATGTCACAAACACACACACACACACACACACACACACACATATATATCAATGTTGCACAACTCGTACTCGTATAAGACTTGTCTGTCTATGGAGTTGGCAACCTATATAAGACTCGGGAGCGACCTGCATAGGACTCGAGAAATTTATTTATTTTGTTATCTACAAGTCGGTCTAAAAGAGTTCATCAAGTAGGCTCTACTAGGGCAAATTAGCCCACATGTCACAAACACACACACACACACACACACACACACACATATATATCAATGTTGCACAACTCGTACTCGTATAAGACTTGTCTGTCTATGGAGTTGGCAACCTATATAAGACTCGGGAGCGACCTGCATAGGACTCGTATAAGACTCTGCAAAACACAGAAAAAAACTTAAAATATGGTAAATTTTAAGCACAAATAAGAAAAATTAAACAAAAAAACAAACCAAAAAAATTGAGGCTCTCCACGGGTCTTATGCCGGTCATATGCGATTCTTCATGGGTTCAATGTGGGTAGCCGAGTTTTTGACGGGTACGGGCAGAAACCACGGGTTCTATGCGAGTGACTCGTCTCTCTATAAAACCCATCAAGACCCGCAGGTCTTATAAGAGTCGTGCTACACTGATATATATATATATATATAATAGTATATATTTAATTTTTTTTTTATCATCGTTCAACCCATGTTTGCGACCTAATCGCAAAGATAAGAATTTACGATCATGCCCAAAATGCGCCTCATTAGTTTGGTTCCCTTTCTAGAAAGTTCGACCCTTCAAAGATAGACTTGAAGCTCTTTTCCTTCCAATCAACAATTATCTTTCTAGCTGCCTTGATTCACTTGACCTTAGCTTTGATACCATGTTGAGAAATCCAGGGCAGCTTATTTAGGGCTTCTTATTAATTCGATTTCTCCTTTACTTGACAATTTCTTGTGATTAGTTATCACTTTTTCTTCTTTGTTATTACGTTTTCATCATCAAGACAATTGCCAAAACTTCAAAGACAACAAGAGAACACAAGATGTAGGCGCTCAGCCAGGGCAAAACCCCTATGAAGGGGAAAACCTAGTAGATTCAACTCTTCCACTAGTAGATTCAAATCAAATTTGAGACAACTAGGACCCAAGACCAAGACAAATAACCTCCTTCACTCCACCAAGTTAGTCTTCCATGAATAAGTCACACTTTCATGTATCAAGTCAAGGATAATATCATGTTGACTAGGGTTTCAGTCCCTCTATTCCTTCTTCCACAACTTCTTTGTCTCCTGCACCTTTTCAGTCCTGTAACATTTCAGAAACTCGCATTTGAGGTACAGGAATACTAATTTCAGACCTTCACTTGGCTTGATTCTCTTCTTGACATAGTATATGTTCTCCTTCTATCATTTTGTCCTTCATATATACTTCTTAACTATAGATCGAATCACATGTGTGTATGTTTCAATAGGTTGAATGTATGAATATACATAGTAATTCAAAGCTTCCCTTTTTTAGGCCGACTTGGAGGAGACTAGGCCGACTTCATGGAGGAGGGACAATACATTATTTTTAACATAATAACATTTTTCTTTCTTGATATAAAGATCCCAAGAAGGGTCTAGAATAGAATAATGATGACAATGATTCAAGACATAATCCTAGAAGACTACAATGGAGGCTTGACTTATTGACCATTGACCCAAGCATGAAACCCATGCTTTAATAAGTAAATTGCTTTTAAGAAAGAAAAAAAATTTCTTTCTTTTGACAAATACATTACATCATGACTCAAGTACAATTACGAAGGCCGACACTAGTTACAGTGTTCAACAGTCCATGCCCTTACAAGCAACCTACAATAAACATGTGTAGGCCTACTCCAAGGGTACACATGTCATGCTCCAAGGTGATTGTGTACACAAAAAGGGCTCCAAAATGATGTAGCTACACAAGGTGTGTCCACACCCCTCCATCACAAGCCTACACAAACTCCATCACTCCTTATAATCCATGTACTCCACTAAGAGTACTACCCCTACATGAACATTGTCACAATTCAAGCATCCCGAAGCCATCTCCAACCCTCCATTCAATAATCCAAGCTACCCCATGTCGTCTAAAGCTTAATGCCCTCATCCAGAATGCACAACACTCCTCCTAAGCAAGGCATTCTCTAAGCAAGCGAAACTCTCCACATGGCCATCATGAAAGATGTCCCCCAAGTTGTGAAGAGAACTCCAACACCTTAGGGAAGAATGGAAAGCATGCACAACACTCCTAAGCTAGTCATTCTCTAAGCAAGTGAACCTCTCCACATGGCCATCATGAAAGATGTCCCCAAGTTTTTAAGAGAACTCCAACACCCTCGGGAAGAATACCAAGCAAGCACACAATTGAGGTCAAGCAACCACTCAACAAGTAGTCTCCAATGTGCAAATCCATCACAAACTATCTCCCATGTGCCACTACATCTCGAACCATCTTAGGGTTGAACATGCACCATGTATGTAAATCTCATGAAGCATCCCCAAACATGGTGTAAACACGTTTTGTGTGACCCGAAATCTAACAACACTAAGTCAACCACCTGAAGACAAAGGGTATCCACAAATCTATATCATGCATATATGTAAAGCTCTAGTACAAGCATTGGAATCCCCTAAGAGAATAACATCACCCATCAAGGAGTGGTGATATATGTCCAAGTAAAAGTCGAGGAAAGAGTCCCCATCTAACTCATCATGAAAAGAAAAGTTGAAGGAAGTGAGGGAAAATAACAAACTACAATGTGCACATCCTGAAAGAGAAGAGCAACACCAAAAATTTGAATCCATTTAAATTTGGCATGTTCATTAGAAATGACCATTGAAACTCTACACCAACGGAAATAACATACCATGATGGTCACCTCATGTGATCCACATACACCACGAGTGACGAGTATCCCACCTGCAAGCTAAAAATCAATGATAGTTGGAATACCTGGAAGATCGTCCATAGGTCTCATGTTAGTCTCAATGTGGAAGAGAAGAATGTGGGAAGCAAGTGCATCATAGAGCATGCCAAGTGACAACCAAAACACTCCATTACAATTCGAGCAAGCAACGGAAAGAGAGGACACCAACATTAGACAACTACCTGATTTAATAAACGGCATTCATATCAGCAAATGTCATTGTCAGTTTTCCTAATGAAGACAGTTGATGATATACTGGAGTTATAGCGTGCAGCATGCAAACCTCAGTATATGCTGCAAGTCTAATCAACCCTACACAATTATAACTTATAAATGTTCCATAGTCTGTAATATGTCTTTGTTGGAATGCTTGTCTATGTTTCCCCATATCTTCTCCATATACCTCAATGAACTTCTAGAATAGCTGACTTGGGGGTCACCAAGCATGTGTATTATAAAAGACATTTTTCAACAAAACTGCAATCAACAGATTTCACTTCTGTGAAAGAGATAACTCCTACTTATCACTTAGTTTATAATGCAAAGTTAAATTGTAGTGTCTATACAGATCTGTTAATAGGAACCAACTCTACACTAGAAAATTTCACAATGAATTAACAGAAGATCATAAGAACAACAGAAATAAGGTGCAGACACAAAAAGTTCCCAGTATAAGAATACAGCAACGATATCACTAAAGAATTCGGCAATGGGATCGCATACTCTGCCTCATCTGAAGCTCTTCATGGCACTTGGAGGCAGCAAGAAACTGCAGAAATTGTTGATGCCGGTGCTGCTTTTCTAAAAGCTGGGAAGATACAGCAGCCATTACTGCTATATTTGCTCCTCTGCTTGCTGTCCAGTGTTTTGCAAGTGTGTCAACAATAGCTCGACTTGCACGGGTAAATACATTCATTTCCCCGTCTCTTTCAAATGCACCAGCCTGATGGAGCTTTTCAAATGCTCGTTCAATTTGCCCTGAGTTAAGAAAATTTTGAAATAGATGCCCAATTAAAGTTTCTGCTTCCTCATCTTGGGCAGTACGCTGGCCAACTCCTTTCAGTACAGCCCTTTCTCCATTATCTCTGGCAATCCATGCCTCGGTACTTGCTCTTCGAAGAGAAAAATTACCTCCAACCACGAGGTTTTGCCTTTCTTCTTCTGCAACTCCTTCATTGGAGGTCCCTTTGCGGGACAAACTTCGTTCTGGTGGTTCAGCACCACCCAGTAGAATAGCTTTTTCAGGGATTGCCCATAAACCTGCTTTCTCTGTGAGGACTATCCATGCACCTTCCTCACCACCATCCACCGACGGAATAATTGAGGCATCTAGAACCTTCCCTGCATCCCACGGTAACTCAAACTGATATAGGGATGTAGCTTCATTCCAATAGTAAGTAACGGTTGCTGTTCCATCTCCAGATAATATCATTGTAGATCCAGCAGGCTTGCCACCTACTCGTAGATGCATGGAAAATAGGAAATCCTCCTCCACTTGTGATTTTGGAAAAATCACCCGAACTGGAGCCTTTCTTTCCAAAAAAATTCCAGAAGCCAACTCATCACCTCTCATCTTTTGACCAGATGACTTGTAACACAATTTCAAAAGAGAGTATTCTGTGTAACTTGAACTGCTTAATCTATCCTTGCAGAATGATGCAACAAGCACAATGATCTCCTTTTGACTATCTTCTACCTGCATATCCAAGAGCAAAACATGTTTCTCACCAGCCAGGTCTTTTTTTATTTCTGTATCTCCTGTGCCAAGGACATGATAAGTCCATGTTTTTGAAACAGCCCCACCCCGCCTAAGCTCAACATTCCAACATTGAATTTCGTGATCTGTTAAAAGGAAAAAATCCCGCTCACCTTCTTTCAGAGAAACATAAGGACAACGCCAAATTATAGACCGTATGTAGGTTTTTTTCAATTCAAAATCCTGTGCAACTCGATGGTATTTAATACCATTAACACTGCACTCAAAATGCCACAGTTCGGCATTTGATCTACATGCTATCGCAATACATTCATACAAAGCAGAACCTGAAATTGGGGAAGCAATCATGGAGTTAACAACATTGAACTCAGAGCTGCTACTGCTACCAACCCATGGTGTGCCTGATTTACGACTGCTAGCAATTCTATCATCAACCAGCACATCAATCCCATCAGGCTGATGATGATCATCAGTTGGAAGACTGACAATTGGTGAGTAGTTGTGTTCTGAAAATATATCAGGCCAATATATAACAGCTAAGCTTTTCTGGCTGCACATCAGAATACCTGCAGAACTGCATTCTTTGACAGTCCTATCTGTCCTACACATTTCTTTCTCCCATGGAATCACAGCCACCGTCCATTTATACCCATGCTTAGCATTTATTGCATCATTTTCAGGTAAGCAAAGCCTTTTGGGAATCTCAAGGACAATGCATCTCTGAGGGGCATTCCCAGACAAGTAACTCCAAATGAAAACTTGCCTTCCGCACAACTTCCAGCATAGCCCTGTCGCCCTGTCCATGCCACCCGATATCCCTGAAATATCTATAAAAGTTTAAAGGTCTTGGCATGTATTCTCAGTTAGAAACATTTATCTGTAAAAGTAAAAACAAACTTGGAAACCAAATGCATTGTCTTCAATAATAAGAGATTTCATGAATACCTGTTGTGCCTGCCCCATGGGTTCTCAGCCATTCGACTTCAGCATTACGAACCTGTTGGGGGAATTCACATACAAATACAGGTCGAGTATGAGCTGCCCCAGAAGTCTTTTCTGTTTCCTTTAGTGCAGGGGTCCTGAGATTCAATATAAATATTACTAGTAAATTTTCAGGACAGCTGGTAAGAATCACAAATTTAGCACCCCCACATATTTTCCAAAGAACCTCAAAAGCAATGCTCTTACTCGAGGACTCAACTACCAAAATAAGGACATGTGGATCACAAAGACACCACAAAATCCATAAGAAATCAAAAAAGCAATACTCTTACTTTGAGCACGGGACCAAAACAAGTCATGAACAAGAACTAAAAACTCGGACCAAATGAAGTCATGATCAAGAATCAACAACTCTAGATATAATGGGAAAAAAAGAGCTGGATAAATAACAAAAACAAAACCATTGGAAGCTCAGAAATCTTCTTAATTCTTAACGTGAGAATTATTTCAAGATACACGGTATTTAAGGGCCACATCATTAATATTATCATTGTTAGATATTGATTAAAAAATTTGAGCATGGATTCTAAATTGCTTATAAAGCTCTCTATCCTGTGGTTTATAACAGAATGATGTGCACTCTCCAAAGTATTATCTCAACCTCTGATAAGAACATATTTTGAAACTAATATGACCATTTTTTCTTTAAAACAAGAATGTAATGCATTAGATATTTTCCTGATACAATCATTTTCAGAAATCATGGTAAATGAAACCAATGATTGTAGCCAATGCTCAACCAGCTTCTAGAAATCAAGTTAGTAAGCAATAATTGTAGGTAATGCTCAACCAGCTTCCAGAAATACATATAAGAAACTCAGCTAAATTGCCTCACATCAGCAACTTGATAACATATCAAGTATCATGTATCATGTCCATGGTGCACTATAATGTATCCTATTGCTACCTTCCACTCATACAGAAATCTTCAGAACTTGAGCAAATTGGCCCTGTTCATGTCTCAAAAGAAGATCCCAAAAGGAATTGGGCAAAGAACTCAGATTCAAAGAATCCAGAGGCGAGGGAGTCTTATGTTTCTAATGTGGGTTTGCACATGAATCCTTTGTCCACGAGCAACACTAAAGATATTAGCAAGATACCAAAGGCCATACAGGTCATGTTACTACTATATGCATATTTTTCTTATGCAAATGCCATACACCTTCAAATCCAGCCATACACAGCCTTTTGTGGACTGTTGGAATGTGTTGTAGCTATTGAGGGGAGAGAAAGAGTGATTTGTTGTCCAGTGCAAAACCAAAGCAAATTGTACAATTGTAGCTGTACCCTTCCTTACACAGGCCATACACTGTTGCTTCAGGAAATTCTATTGACCGTACAATTCTTGCTACAAGCAAGCTGCAAAGGTGACCTTGTAAACTTTGATCAAAGGAATGAAAAGCTAATTAGCAAGAGAAATCCTTGCATCTGTGTTTTATTTCTTTTGTTCATTTTCCAGCTATTGTGTGACGGATGCAATGTCTAGAAATTTAATTCTCTGTTGTTAAATAAAATATGTTTTTGAGTTATTTAAAGAGAGAAGATTAGGACAATGGTCACTTAGGCTAAAAAAATCTACATGGTATCAAATATATTTTTCTCGTTGAGATTCTCAAGGGTTTACAGCAGTAAATCAACTCCTAAAAAGAAGGACCAGTAGTTAGAGGGTTTAAATATTTATTTTTTAAGAACTAATTTCCAGATCTGAGAGTTTGTGCAATAGATCTAAAGATGGCCTCTGATTCAAGGATAGACTAGATGGAACCTCAAATTTCTTATTATGGAAAGTGAAGTTTACATTCTTATTAGAAAAGAATGATCTCTAGTGTATTGTCAAAGTTGTTGCACCTCTGCCTACAAATCCACAACAATTGGCATTACACGAGAAGGAAGTGAAAGCCAAGCAATTGATCAATGACACCATAAAGGATCATTTAATCTCTCATATATTCGAGAAGAAGATGACAAAGGAAATGTTCCATGCCCCGATTAGCCTCTAACAGAGTGAGAACATAAACAAAAAGATACTATTGCAAAACAAACTCAAAACAATAAAGATGACCAAATCAATTCCATCACTAGTTACTTAAAGGAGATCATGCAAATTATGATCAACTTGTAGCAGTTGGGCAGAATATTGCAAATAAAGACATAGAACATGGCACTAAATGGATTCTCTAAGTCATGGGAACCATTTGTCAAAAGTATCTATGATCGTGAGAACCTTTCTAACTTTGAAGGGCTATGGGATGATTGTATGCAGGAGACTCGGAATGGAATCGAAGGCCAACAAGAAGGGTGGTGACGAGAACCTAGCCCTATTTGGTCAAACAAATAAAGGCACAAGTAAAGGACCCAACAAGAGTAAGGGAAAGAGTGAGGAGTCAACCTCACAGCCAAGAAATAAGAACTTCAGTAAAATCATCCTTCATTTGTCGTAAGCACAGTCATTATGCATCACAATGTTCAAATAAGGAGGAGGTAAAGGGAAGCTGTTAGGTCCCTATACTACTAGTGTAACCCCTTTCATAACAGAAGCAACAAGGGAAGAAGGGTAGCAACCTCTATAGAAACTATGAAGTTCGCTACCAAGTTCAAGGACATTTCAATGGTATCTTGCATTTCTACCAAGTACCAACACAGTTCCTAGGAATGTGTGGCATGTGGACAATGGGGCAGATGATTATATGACATCAACCCTACAGTTATTTTCTAGTCTAATGAAGCCAGACTCAAGAGTACAGATTGAGATTGGTGATCATACCAAGTACCTAGTAGCAGGAGTTAGTAATATTCCCCTCCAACTTGAGTCAGATAACTCTTCAAATTTTGAAGATGTCTTATTTGTTCAATGTATCACAAAGAACTTGCTATAGGTTTCGGTTATGGAGGATAAGGACTTTACAGTTGAGTTCAAGAACCAACAAGTCCTCATCAGTCCAAAGGAATCTAGCCCAGATATAGTTCAGGTTACAAGGGTTAGGAAAGGTAATCATTGCAGGTTGTAGGGTGAGCTTGTTCCAACCCTAGTTCATAACAATGATTGCCATTGTGAGTTGTGGCACAAGAGAATGGGTCACCTACATCATAGAGCATTTTGCCTATTCTGAGGGAGATAATCACAAGTCTTCCATAATTCGATATCAAAAGGATGCAAGTATGTCGAGGGTGCATGCTTGCAAGCATGTCAAGGTTGATTTCCCAAGTAGTGAACATAGGTGTGAGGAGATTCTAGACCTGGTGCATTCAAATATTTGTGGACCAATGTCAATACATCAATTTCAGGAAGCATTTATCATGTTTCCTTGATTCATAACTTTTCTCAAAAAACTTGGATCTACTTTCTAAAAATCATAGATGAAGCTTTTGACTGGTTTCAGGAGTTCAAAGCTCAAGTTGAAAACCAAACAAAGAAGAAGATCAGAGTCTTGAGAACGGAAAATGGGTGTGAGTATACCTCCAAGGAGTTCGAGGGTTTCTTCAAGGACGCAGGAATCAAGAGGGAGTTGATTATTTCGTATAACTCATTACGCCCTCTCACTTAAGGGTAACTAGAAAAGATCATTCTTCTATGGTCCACATTGTAGAAAGTGGTCTCAATGACCATCGTTCTCCACAAATAGCAACCCCTCAAATGCCTCTTTTATATATATATATATAAGATGTGTGTGTGTGTCGTGCTCAACCACCCGAGCAGCATACTCATCCGATGATGGTGGTTCAACACACATAAGGTACATTACCCATTGTTTCATTCAAAGTGTTAACATTTAAAGTATTAGGCATTTAAATAAGGATATATATGTGTGTGTGTGTCATGCTCCGCCACCTGAGCAGCATACTCATCCGATGATGGTGGTTCAACACACATAAGGTACATTAGCCATTGTTTCATACAAAGAGGTAACATTTAATGTGTTAGGCATTTAAATAAGGATCATGAATTGAATTCAAATCAAATGAAACATGATGCATGGAAGTTATGTCTGTTGCCTTATTTCACCTCAGTGGCCATCAATTCCTTCTAGTCAAGCATAACCACCCTCAGGATTTTCTTTCCTTATCTAGAAGGGCACAAATAGGGGGCTTGGATAGAGATAATGTGTCCATATCCTTCTATACATGACCCTTTCCACCCATTGCTTTCTCGATTCTCCCTTCTTTTGATGTTGGTTTTCGTTAGTCACTGGTACTAGTTCCATGTTTGCCTCATCCTATGAGAAGAAGGGGCATAGAAATAACCGAAGGTTGACGCAACTACAATAAAGAACAAAACAGCAAATGCCAAATGTTAAAATGCAAAATAAAGGCAAGAGATGAATCATCGAGTCAAAAGTTAAGTTAGCTTGAGTTCTACCATGTTTTAGGATAGACCACTTGCTTCACTTCTTGTTCTTTATATGGAAGACATTTTGGTAGTCCTACTTTGTATCAACATCATTATACTCAACAATCCCATTGATCTACTGTTGTGGTCATTTCTACCCCCAAACATATGAGGCATCACCCCTAGTCCCATGCATATCACGATTATTAAAGTAGAAGGGACTTAAAGAACATCTCAACCCCAATGAGCAATGAATTGCCCATACTTGAAAAGGAGATTTAAATAGAATAATGAAGCTTGCAAAACAAACTAATCAAAGAAAAGTAAAAGGCTAAATAAAGGGTGGAAAGACACAATGTTGAAGAAAGGGTAACTAAAGCACAAAGTACTCCCTCTACAAAGGTGCTCGTGGATGATGGTTTTACACAACCTATCTATAAGATTATGACACCACTTATGAAGTCCACACTTAACCATACCACCTACAACATACACCTATCAATTGAAGGGTCGCCCTACGAACTGTTCCTCCCCCTAAGGCATTTTCTTTCACTATCATTTGGGATCACCTAATGGGGATAGTTAATGGTCGTCCCGTACCTAAATTCGGAAAATTGCATAAGATCATGAGCTAGTGTGAAGTTTGAAAAAGATGCCCAATGTGATCTACTTATGTTTCTTTTACATTTAATATGACTATTCTTTTATGTTACACTAACTATTGTATGCATGTTGATTGACCTCACTTTATTACTTGAACCAAGCTTGATGATAATGCATACATATACATGGTCGTTTGGAGAACATTGATCATACCTCTACCTCTCCCACGCTTCATGGATGATGTTGAATACCCTTTGGAGGGTATTGGACTTGACAATGGACGTTAGAGCCTTGATGATGGACAATAGAACCTTGATGATGAATGCTGGACCATGAGACTCTTTCACAAACTTGTTGATACACTCTATCACACATTGGATTATGGACATTACACCTTGGAGTTGGGAACTTGCACAAATGGACTTGACATGTCACTTAGAGAAGGCATGAAGCCCCTTAACGATCTTGCACCCCTTGATGACACTGGGGCTTGGATTGATGATGTTGCATTTGATGATGATTATGCAACTCTTGGGAGAGGTCATGGAGCCCTTTCTTTTAGTGATGTCATAATGATGATGGAGGATGTTGTGCATACAATAGAACATCAAACTTGATGATGATGAGATATGACCCTTGCATGAGGAGACATAACTCTTTGATGGTACATTGCACCTTTTAGGGACAAACATGACTTTTGGAGTGTTTGCACCCCCTTTGGAGATAACATAACCTTTATTAGCCCTCTACACTCACGTGTGTGGCATTTTTGGAGGACTTTTTCATCTTTTAGCATTATATTTTCATTTTAAAAGCATTTTCAGGGTTGACATGACGCCTATCCACTGCGTATCATGGATTATCGTCTTTTAAGGGATAAGGTGTTGAGTTGGCTTCCGGAAGCGCCTATCCACTGTGTATCATTGCACTATGTTGCACCCAAATGCATGTTGCAATACCTCAGCATCCTATTGTTGCTTCCATCACATCATGCTGCACTATGTATCACTGTGTTGCACCCCTGTTACTGTGCACTATCATACAATTGTAGTATACCATGTTGTTGCTTCCATCAGAACATGTTGCACCCCTTTTCATTCATCCATGTTGTCTTCAGCACCTAACTGTCCCATGCTACCCAAGCACCTTATTCCATTGTGCTGCACCTAAATATCACTATGTTGCACCGAAGTCAAACTTTAATCCTCCATGATGCTGGCTATGGCCTACAGCGTAGCCCAGCAGCAAGACAACCCAACTATCTTGAAACCTTCTCTTGCACACTCAGCAATTAAGGTACATGTGACCCCTCCTAAGATTGCGGTCTAGAACAGTGTTAAGCTCTTCACCATAACTTCAACTTGATTGCGTTTAGGGCAGCTTCAATATAACAGCGTACATGACTATTACCTAGAACCAAGACAGCGTAGAGGGCAGCTAGATCCATGACAGCGTTTAGGTCTCTCTCTTCTAAGTCTACGTTTTAGGTGGCATCTTCTTTAGGCAGCGTAGGTTCTTCTAACCCAAGAGAGTAACTCTGTCTAGGGTATCTCATTTCCCTTTAGTCTTGTGGCTAGGGCATTCTGCCTTCATGACTGTGTTAGGGACAGCATTAGGTCAATTATGACTGTGCCTTGATCTTGTAGAGAACAACAATTAGGGCATCTCTTACCCTGTGTTTACCACGTTGTTCTTCCAATTATGACAGCGTATTAAGATCAGATCAAGGTTCTTCTTGCTGTGTTGAGGGTTTCGTTTAGGACAGCGTTAGGGTTGTTAGGGCTTCTCTATACCAGCGTTAAACCCTATCCTTGCTACGATATAAGAGCCTCCTTTTTGGGCAGCAAAGATTCTTCTCCATGTATGTAGATGAGGGCAGCATATAGATCTCTTCGTCTAGGGCTAGGGTAAACCTCCTAGATCAGCGTATTCTCTTAGGGATTCTTCCTTCCATTATAACCCAAACGAATGGAGAGGAAAAGATCACAAGAGAGTTGTGAGCGTGTCCAAATGACTTTCAAGGCACCTCTATTTATACTAAAACGTTGAGCACATGTGAGGCTTATTTGGTTGTTGGCCGACCTTGACGAATTGTCCCATAACACAAATAAATTCATATCTCCATGAATACTTATCGGAATCGGATGATCTTTAGATCAATCCTACACCTCTCGATGAGAGGGATCCAAGAAAAATATCA
>APFE030597398.1:265449-308271 GCA_000404065.3 Pinus taeda
TGACGAATTGTCCCATAACACAAATAAATTCATATCTCCATGAATACTTATCGGAATCGGATGATCTTTAGATCAATCCTACACCTCTCGATGAGAGGGATCCAAGAAAAATATCAGCTAACATTAATAAGATGACCCACATGGAGTTTGGCCCTAGTTCCAATTTTAACACTCCCTCTCAACTAGGGAGAACTCCATCCGCTGATCCATCTGCTAGACTGTACTATCTCTGCCATCAATGCCCTGTACTGCTCTGCTCTGCTAAGCTCTGCTCTACTCTGATGAGCTTTGCTCTGCTCTACTGAACCATGAAGAAGAAGAATTGATCGAGAATGTCTCATACCATTTTCTACTGACCCGAAGTCAGTTTTGTTGATCCCATATCAATATCACAAGAGGGTGTCTCAAACCACTCATATTGATCCCAAATTAGTTACATTGATCCCAGATCAATGGAGGTCATCCTAGCATAGGGAGTACGGTAGATACGACGATGCATCCATCGATAGTACTATTATGGTCCCTAACCCCATTTCCCTGCTCATTGATCAGATGAGAGGTACTTCCCATGAGTCCCAGACTACATGGGTAGGATGCCTCCACAGGAGAACCAATCATCGTATCCCTAAGTCGCCTCGGGGTATCAAAGGGGAAGGCTGAGCCATTCACCCTATACATAGCGCACCATTAGGGGAGGGTGAGTCGCCCTCTGGTCGCGTGTTGCTCCAGTAGTACCCCAAGCCCCCCAGAGCTCCTAGAGCTCAATGCATGCAACATGCAAGACCCTCATAAGAGGGTCTCTCAATGACTCCACGTCATTAGGGAAAGTCACAAATTTGACCTTTCCATTGGGCTTTGACAGAATGTATGCGACTTGTACATCAATCTCAATGCGATGGAGCCTCCCCACTCATCGACATACCATATCCCTGATAAGGTAGTATCTGATGTCTATCTGTTGGAGCAATCATAGAATACGAGATTCCTCAACAATCGAATCCCCCCCTGGTTGACACAAAAGATCATGGTGGTATCCATCATGTGTACAAACAGCTCACTGAAGATTTTCCACAACCAGGCAGCTTCATATGAGATCATACTCGTAGCTATGTATTCAGTCTCGGCGGTGCTTATAGCAACCAACTTCTGCTTCTTGCTCATCCATGAAATCGAAGCAGAATCGAAAGAGAACCAACACTCAGAAGTGCTCTTGCGATTCTCCACACTGCCTGCCTAGTCAACATTCGAATAATCATGCAGCGTCACATTTCCGGCAGTGTATCTCAATTCATGAGATATTATGCCCCGAATATATCTTAGAAGATTCTTCGCACCAATCCAGTGAGACTCAACCATATATGAGCTCATCATGCTAACTACAAAACATATGTCTGGACGAAAGTTTACCAAGAACATCAATGAGAATGAGTTTATGAAACTCAGAGGCATTTCCCAAATCTGGTTTGGCATCACTACAATATAACTTCTTGAAAGTTAAGATCCTCGAGGTAGTTACGGACTTGCAGTTTACTGTTCCACATCCAGAATCCAACTCCCTCTTACTTTTGCAAATGAGAGGTTCTGCACCTGTCAGAAATAGGTCGTCGTCATAAGCTGCCAGTATGAGAGGTCTATCATCCACAACCTTCAAGCAAAGGTTTGGATCGGCTTCACTCCTAGTGAATCTCAACTTCATTAGACAGCTATCAATCCTCTCATACTATGCCCGGAGTGCTTTGCTTCAAGCCATAGAGGGCTTTCTTCCACCTGTATACATGAGATTCCCGATCATGAATCTCAAACTCCTCGGGTTGTTCCAAACCTATGGACTTGCTACATAAGGGGAATGGTCCCATTGTAATATTTTCATTCGGTACATCTCAGACATGTACCTTCATGCTCTTCTTGAATTCAGGCATCCCTGTCACCATCTGACTCACATCAAGTAGGGCCCCATAAGTAGACCTCCGGTGTTATAGATGAGATATGTCAATTGGCATGATCCCCAATGGACCATCATGCAACTTGATACAGATTGCCAACCCTAAACCCATAAGAAAAAGCATCTTTGAAAATTCTATTTTCAAACACGTACCTTTCCATCGATGAATGCCACCTTGAAACCTTTGACTTCCATTGCCGAAATGGACACCAGATTCTTCTTGTGATTAGGTACATAAAAAAGATTCTGTAAATGAATCGAGTTACCCTCATTCAATTGAGGGGTAACATTTCCTACACCCTTTCCGGGATAGGTGGCATCGGCTCCAAGTATAATCCCACGATTGTTTCCATCTCTTACCAAATTCGAGAGAGCACCCTTCTATCCGATGAAGTGCCTTGAAGCACTATAATCAATAAGCCAGATTCCCACAGAATCTGAAGGAGAGGGCCAATACAAGATAACGCTTCTTTATTTTATCATAAACAACATTTGATTCTTCATACCTAGGGTTCCTTGCTTTCTCTGAAGAGTCGGCCATTTCCTTGATGACCTGCATTAGCTGTCATTCCTCTAATCATTGAGGATGTCCCTGGAATGATTGTTATCGTCATAAAGTGATGTGTTCCTGCCATTCAGACACTCCTTCGCATAATGGTCGAACTTATTGCAAACAAGGCATCTGTCTTTCTTTCCACCCTTAGATCCAAACTTCCCATTGAAGTGATCTTTAGGCCATCAGAAACTTCTACTGCGCCATTCTAATAATATTCTTTGCTTCGACTTCACCCTTGGTGAATTTGAAGAGGGATGAGAAATCCATTGATCCTTTGTCCTTTCCCAACTGTCTTCGGTGATTGCTCTTTCACTCTTGCTTGGGCTTTGTCTTCACCTCAGCTCCGATACCACGTTAAGTTTAGGTATGTTCTATGCTTAGAGAAATTTATTTCAATTTTCATAATTAGCTCAATATCTTTTCTAGATTAGCAATCACATCGGCATTAAAGTAAACTGTAGATAGAACATAAACATAAATCACTGAAGACAAACCAAGACAAGAGGACCCAAGATGTGGCGCTAGCCAGGGGAAAAACCCAATGTGGGGAAACCCTTGATCAAATCTTCTTTTATGTTCTTCAATAGTTCAGCACAGAGAGAGAGAGAGAGAGATAGTACATTTACAACAGAAATCAACACTTTGACTTATTTAGATAAACGCAAAGATCATCTCTAGGAAGATGATACATGAGATCAGTTGAAGACATGTTGTTTCAACTGATTCTCCAAGGTGACTCCTCCACCTCTCATTGTGCTGCATCTCGTCATCATGTTGCACCTCACCGTGTTGCACCATGCTGCACCTCACCGTGTTGCACCATGTTGCACCCATCATCACAATGTTGCATCTCATCATGCTTTACTAAGCATGACTATACCCATCATTGTACTACATCTCCTCTTGTTGCACTATGATGAGCTCTTCATTGCACTATGTTGCACCCAAATGCACGCTGCAATACCTCAACATCCTGTTGTTGCTTCCATCACATCATGTTGCACTATGTATCACTGTGTTACACCCATGTTACTATGCACTATGATGCACTATCACACAATTGTAGTATACCATGTTGTTGCTTCCATCACAACATGTTGCACCCCTTTTCATTCATTCATGTTGTCTTCAGCACCTTACTGTCCCATTTTGCCCACGCACCTTATTCCATTGTGTTGCACCTAAATATCATTGTGTTGCACCGAAGTCAAACTTTAATCCTCCATGTTGTTGGCTATGGCCTACAGCCTATCCCGGCAGCAAAACAATCCAGCTATCTTTAAATCTTTTGTTGCACACTCAGCGATTAAGGTACATGAGACCCCTCCTAAGACTACAGTCTAGAACAGTGTTAAGGTCTTCACCATAACTTCAACTTGACTGCGTTTAGGGCAGCTTCAATATAACAGCGTACATGACTATTACCTAGAACCAAGACAGCATAGAGGGCAGCTAGATCCATGACAGCGTTTAGGTCTCTCTCTTCTAAGTCTGCGTTTTAGGTGGCATCTTCTTCAGGCAGTGGAGCTTCTTCTTACCCAAGATAGCAACTATGTCTAGGGCATCTCCTTTTCCTTTAGTCCTATGGCTAGGGCATTATGCCTTCATGATTGTGTTAGGGACAGCATTAGATCAATTATGATTGTGCCTTGATCTTGTAGAGAATAGCAATTAGGGCATCTCTTAGCCCTGCGTTTCCCACATTGTTCTTCCAATTATGACAGCGTATTAAGATCAGATCAAGGTTCTTCTTGCTGTGTTTGAGGGTTTCTTTTAGGACAATGTTACGGATGTTAGGGCTTCTCTATACCAGCGTTGAACCCTATCCTTGCTGCGAGATAAGAGCCTCCTTTTTGGGCAGTGAAGATTCTTCTCCATGAATGTAGATGAGGGCAACGTATAGATCTCTTCGTCTAGGGCTAGGGCAAACCTCCTAGATCAGCATATTCTCTTAAGGGATTCTTCCTTCCATTAAAACCCAAACAAATGGAGAGGAAGAGATCACAAGAGAGTTGTGAGTGTGTCCAAATGACTTTCAAGGCACCTCTATTTATACTAAAACGTTGAGCACAAGTGGGGTTTATTTGGTTGTTGGCCGACCTTGACGAATTGTCCTATAACACAAATAAATTCATATCTCCATGAATACTTATCGGAATCGGATGAGCTTTGGATCAATCCTACACCTCTCGATGAGAGGGATCCAAGAAAAATATCAACTGCCATTAATAAGATGACCCACATGGATTTTGGCCCTAGTTGCCAATTTTAACATGCAAACAACCAGCCGAAAAAAGAACCTGGAAAAAATCAACCCAGTTCAAGTGTCGTGAACCAATCCCTGTTTAAAGTGGAAGCAAAAGTCAATATCAAGCCATACCACGACGAGATTGACGCTCTGAAGCTGAACCATTGGTTGCAACAACTAGAAGTTTATTTCAGTGTCCATCAGATTGAGGAAGGGCAGAAGATCTCATTCGCGCGGCAAAAATTGGAGGGCCATGCACTGACTTGGTGGGAGAGCCACACGGAAACCCTGAGGTTGGAGGGAGAACCTCCTGTGACTAAGTGGGAGGATATCAAAACCCTCATTAAGTCACAGTTTTATCCCATTAGGTACGTGGAAGCCCAGTGGATCTAGTGGCATTACTTCAGGCAAAAGCCAGGTCAAAGCGTGCAAGAGTACACCACAAAATTCAGAAAGATGGCTATAATGTTGGGTATCTCTCCAAAGAACCCAAATGTACTCCTCAAGTATTTGGGGGGTCTGCACCGCCATCTACGTGAGCAAGTGATGTTGTTCAAGCCCAAAACGGTGGACGAGGCTTGTGTACAAACACAATACCTGGAGAACATAGGCCTGAAAAGAGCGCAATCAAGTGGATCAAAGCAAAAGGAGCAACAAGACGCTTCTGAGGATGGGAAAAAGAAGCAAAAAGGGGGAAAGATAAAAAGACAGCAGCCACAGCACACAAGTGTAAGTATCCTAGCAACCACTGCAACATTGATGGCCATACAAAGGAGAAGTGTTGGAAGTTGCATCCAGAGATAAACCCGAAGAACAAGAAGAAAGATAATAAGAACCTTCAGCGACAGGAAGAGAAAAAAATGGCCAAACTCTTCCATGTAAAGATACAAGTCAAGAAGACGAAGATTGATGCTCTATTTGACTCAAGATCGCTAGCAAATCTCATTGCAGCGGATCTAGTCAAGAAGTTGGGGCTGGAAGTTTATGATCATCCAAACCCATATCCACTGGGATGGGTACATAAGGATGCATAGTTGAAGGTAACAAAACAGTGTAAAATTAGATTTGTTATCAATGTTGAATTTATCGATGAAGTAGATCTGGATGTGGTTCCCCTTGATGTATGTGGAGTCGTGTTTGGGAGTCCATACATATACATGCGTGATGTAATATTCATGAGGAGAGCTAATCAGTACCGACTCATCAAGGATGGAAAATCGTTCATCATCAACACGCACAAAGGCAAGTCGAAAATTTCAGCGGTAAGTGCCAACCAAGCCAAGAAATTGATTAGTTTCAACAAGAAGTATGTTTTATTGTTTTTAAGAAAAAATCAGTCTGTAGAGGAGTCAATAAGAGGCAAGGCATCCCTACAATTGGATGAGTTGTTACAAGCATACAAGGACGTGTTCTGGGAGCCTAAAGGGCTACCCCCAAGAGAGAAGTGGAGCACAAGATCCAGCTATTTCCAGACTCCCCATTGCCAACTATTGGGTTGTATAGACGGTTTGTTATAGAAGCAAGTGAGGTGAAGAAACAATTGCAGTAGCTACTGGAACAGGGTGTCATTCGACCGAATACATCACCATGTGGGTCACCCATAATCATTGTGCCAAAGAAAGATGGGACTTGGAGGATGTGTATAGATTACAGGGCGTTGAATAAAAAATCACGCTCAAGAACAGATACCCCCTGCCCAGGATAGACGATCAGTTAGATCAGTTGCATCAAGCAAAGTATTTCACCAAGCTAGACTTGGAGTCTGGATATCACTAGGTTCAAGTCAAAGAAGAAGATACATGGAAGACCGCCTTCAAAACTAGGCAAGGTTTGTATGAGTGGTTAGTTATGCCATTTGGCCTATGTAATGCACCAGCTATATTTATGAGATTAATGAATGATGTACTGCGCCCTTTTATAGATTCATTTGTTTTTGTCTATTTAGATGATATACTGGTATATACTATATAGTGCTACCTGGGAGGAGCATATTTCACATTTGACGTAGGTGTTGGAAACATTGAAGAAGCACCAACTGCTAGAAAATCTCAAGAAGTGAGAGTTTGCGCAGGAGTCCTTGGTGTATTTAGAATATGTGATTGGTCGAGGAGAATTGAAGATAGATCCTTCCAAGATGGAGGCCATCATGAAATGGTCAGTGCCTACTAATGTTACTGAGGTTAGGAGTTTCACTGGAGCAGCACAATACCTGAGGAAATTCATAGCCTTGTTTTCAATGGTAGCAGCACCGCTCCACGCCATAACAAGTGGCAAGAGTTTTCAGTGGAGAAAAGGGTAGCAGAAGGCTTTCAATGAGTTAAAGAAGAAGATCAGTGACGCACTAGTTTTGGCATTACCAAACTTGCAACGGCCATTTGAAGTGGAGACAAATGCAAGTGGGTATGCTATGGGAGTTGTCTTGATGCAAGGAGGAAGGCTTGTTTGCTACCATTTTAAAGTATTTCATGAGGCAGTTCTTAATTACCCTACCTACGATAAGGAGCTCTATTCCATAGTGCAAGCTGTGAAGAGGTGGAAACACTACCTAATGGGAAAGGAGACAACAATCCACACGGATCACTAACCATTCCAGTAACTGCAGGCCCAGAATAAGCTACAACACACCAGGCATTACAAGTGGATGGGGTTTTTACAGCAATTTCATTTGGTGATCAAGTATAAGAAGGGCAGCACAAACAAGTTGGTCGATATGCTTTCAAGGCCACCCACATCAAATATTACAGCTTTGGGGACTCTTGTGCACATGGAGCCATTCACCCATGATGCATACAAAGAGGCATATTCAAAAGATGAGGAATTCAAGGAGGTGTATCAACAGTTGCAGAGTCAAAGTCATGTGCATGATGGCGACAACACAGTTGACTACCATCTCCAGGATGGGTTACTCTACAAGTTGGATAAGCTATGTGTTCCTAAAGGTGAGCATTTGCAGCTGATTAGAGAGGCTCACACCTCCAAGGTTGCAGGGCACTTTTGTGTAGCGAAGACCATGGCTAACTTGCAGAGGTATGTGTATTGGCCCAAGACGCAAGAACAAGTAGCTAGGTTCATAAGAGGATGCATGCTTTGTTGTACCAGCAAGCCTAGCAATAGGAAACAAGATTTGTACCATCCCTTACCTATACCTACTCGTCCTTGGGAAAGCATTTCCATGGACTTTGTGGGAGGTTTACCGACAACCAGGAAGGGACATGACTACTTGTTCGTGGTGGTTGACAGGTTCAGCAAGATGTGTGTTATGATGCCATGTAAAAAGACCATCAGCGGACAAGAAGTAGCAAACTTGTTCTTTGGACAGGTCTAGGTACACTTTGGATACCAAGGAGCATCATTTCGGACAGGGATACAAGATTTCTCAGTGCATTCTGGACTACATTGTGGGAGAAGATGGACACAAAGTTGCAGATATCTACAACATTCCATCCACAGACAGATGGGCAGACAGAAGTAGTCAATAGGACTTTGGTGCAACTTCTACAACTAGAAGCATCCGAAGATCTAGGATGAAAATCTAGTATATATACAGCATTCTTATAATAGAGCAGTCCACACTTCTACAGGAAAGTCCCCATTTGAAACTTGTTTTGGATATTTGCCACCTTCACCTTTGGATATTGCATATGGGCTGCAAGGAGGAGTGAAGGAAGACAATGCAGGAGATGTTTTGAGAGCTGAAAAATTTATAGAGAAGATCAAGCAGATCCATCTACAAGTACAAGAAACATTGTAGAAGTCACAGGTGAAGTCTAAGGCCAGGCATGATCAGCACGAAACAAAGAAATCATTCAAAGTGGGAGACAAAGTATGGCTACAGTTGAATAAGGAGGGTTGCAGAGGCCTGGTAAGAAAATCAAGGCTCTAAGGTATGGTCCCTTTGAGATACAAGAAAAGGTTGGTGATAATGCCTATCAACTCAGTTTACCACCATACATGCACATTTACTCAGTTGTAAATGTAGAGAATTTGAAACCCTATGAGCCTTCCATGCTAGATCAGGAAGAGGAAGAGGTCCTACCTTCTGTGGAAGATTTGGCACCAGACGCTCAGGAAAAGTTGACAGAAGATACATTTTTGCAGAAGAGGTCCAAAAGTACAAGACAAGGGCAACAAGACCTTTGGCAGATTCGGTTGAAAAGACAACTTCCAGGCAAAGCTAAATGGTACACCAAAGAGAAGGTGAAGGAAAAATTTTCTCACCTCTTTTAGTAAAAGCTTTTGGGGACCAAAACCCTCCCAAAATGGGAAGGTGTGATCTGAATTGGATCATTATATTGTTTGTCATCCATCTCGATGCATTTGGAGTGGAAAAAGTGGAGGAATCAGCTCACGGGGCCATTTTTACCAGCGGGACCCAATTTGGCGAAACGAGGTCTGAAATCTTCCGGGAGCATTTTGAGGCATCAAACAATGTTTTTTGGGGGTAAAACTTTGCCACTTAAGTGCCGCACCTTTTCATGTTATTCTACACACATAAAGCTTTCCAACGGCGCAAAAATCACATCAATCGGAGCCCGTATGCAAAAGTTATGCCACTCAGAAGTTGACCTTCATGTCTTCACACCTATAGTTCGGCAAAATGCCGCATCAGCCCCCATTATTCATGGAAAAGTGGCTAGCCACGTGTTTGTGATGTAAAAGACTCTAGAAGAGTCTATTTTGTAACTCTAGTTAAAAGTTGATGTAGTCAAACTTAACCACTAGTAGGCTATCGGGCTAAGTTATAACCGGGGCCACTAGGGGGAAGAGGCATTCCATTCTTTCGAGAGCATTTTGTTCCATAGTTGAGCAAAGATAGCCAAGAGAGATAGGCGGTAGAGCACACAAAGAGGATTTGTGCACTGCAACAACCGACGGGCCACAGGCATTACTTTTTTGTACCTACAACCATATTTCCAAACAGAGAAATAGAGCGAAGCGGCCTCACCTTCCAACTAGGTTTTCTCAAGAAAGGGTTTCCCAAAGAGCATATCTTGTGTCTCATGGGTGTGTGAGATTGTTTTATTTGTTCTCTACTTTTCTACATAATTTATATTTGCATGCATGTACTAATTACAGTAAAATATACAGATCTAGAAATTAAATAAAACTGCAATAGTGTAGAATCTCAGATTTTTAACATAATATTATCAAATCTATTGTGACGAACGGTCTAGTGGAATTTCCACGACAGTTTACGGATCAGATTTACTTGGAAAGTGTTCTTTCTAAATGATTGTGGATTTGTTTATTGAATGTATGAAGTGTGGATGTATTCATCAAGTGGTGAAAGTGCATCTTTCCCTTGTATTTTTCTTAAATAGAATCTATCTTGCAAACCCTAGGAAGGATTCTAGTGGAGAACCTTCTCTTGAAATTATATTTGAAGCTTGTTAAAGGACATAAGAGGTTATTCTAGGGTTTGTAGTGGACTACACTAGTTATCATCCTAGAGGAAAACTTCTAAGGTTTGTAGTGGACTACCATAAGGTTTATCCAAGATCCGGTCTTCATCCTTTTCAAGAGAGTCCATGGTTAGACTTCATAAACCCCAAAAAAATAGCAGTCACTAGTCTTAATTCCCATTAGTCAATCCTTAAAATCAAAAATAACCTTTTTAAGGACTTTAAATTTTCATTAAATTTCCATCCCTCTAGGACTTTATGTCTTTCATTGTTAGGGTTGTTTTTTGCCCCTTATATTTCAGAAAATAATTGTTTATAAAGCTCTAGTTTAAGTTGCATTTTCAGCACTAGTTTATTGCATGCTTATTTGTCTAAAGAGCTGAATTATTTTTTCTGATATAACTTGATATATTGTTGAAGATTCCCATTGGCTGAATTATTTTTGCCGTTATAAGTTGATATACTATTGAAGATTGTCATTCTTCCACACAAGTTTTACACAAACATGGATTTTTGTTAATTTTGGCAACTAGGGCCAAACTTCACCTTGGACAGCTCATATGAGGCAACTCGTATTTTTATTAGATTCTTCTCTCTGAGAGGTGTAAGATTGATCTAAAGATCATCCCATTCCGAAATGTACAAATGGAATTATGACTTTATTTTGATTATGGACAAATTGTCAAGGTCGGCCAGCGAACTAATGTAAGCTCAAAAGCCCAACAGTCACGTATATTCATCCTCAATGTTTGCATATAAATACATGGTGCCTCCTCCTCATTTGGACACTTCATTCACTCACACATCTCTCTTGATTGGGTACAGATTTCTGAGGCTTCTCTCTCTCCACACGTGCGAAGAAGGAACTGTTCTTTTGTTGGCCTTGCGTTGACCAGAACTGACCGAAAATTGCAGAAGGTTGTTTTGACCAGCGCTGACCATCTTTGGCTGCAGTTCTAAGCACAAAATCCAAGCAGTTTGACCTTTGTTGTTTGACTAGCGTTGACTGTGCTAGGGTTTGTTGTAGCGTTAACTTTTGTTGACCAATTTTGAATGGACTTTTTCGGACTATGTTTGGGCTGATTTGACTTCTTGTTGGAGGCCAAGTTGAATGGGTTTGACGGAGCTGAATTGGAAGAAAAATTCTGCCCTATTGACCAACGTTGACTTTTTGGTTAGGGCTTGTTGTTACTGTTGTTTGACTAATCAGATTTCACTTTGATTGGACAAGTGAAAATTGTATATTGTACTTTCTCTCTGCTGAACTTTTGAAGAATTATAAGAAGAATTGATCAAGGGTTTCCCCACATTGGGTTTTGTCCCTGGCTGGTGCCATATCTTGTGTCCTCTTGTCTTGGATTGTCTTCTACTGTTATTGTTTATGTTTTATCTGCATTTTACTATCATGATGATGTGATTGCTAAATTGGATATTGATATTGGGCTAATAAAAAAATTGAAGTAAAATTGCTCTAAGCATAGAACATACCATTGTTATCAAAAATTAACATGGTATCGGAGTTGAGGTGAAGACAAAGCCCAAGCAAAAGTGAGAAGAGCAATCACTAAGAGGAGCAATCACTGATCAAAGACAAGATTCAATGGCCTCCACATCCTACTTCAAGTTTGATGATAAGCTTCATGGTAAGTTTGATTATCATGCTTGGAAGATGTCTCTTGATTTGACATTAGAAGAGCAAGATGTTATGGATTATGTGCAAGGAAAGATTTCAAAACCTCCTTCAAATGCACCAGTTGCTGCTAAGACAAAGTACAAGGGTGAAGTCAAAGCCAAGAAGATCATTAGGGATTCTATTCATAAGCATTTAGTTGCTTACATCTCCGATTTGAACACATCAAAGGAGATATATGACAAGTTGGTTGGCATGTTCAAATCTAGTAATGTAAACCAGATTTTTTTCCTCAAGAACAAGCTGAAGGATACAAAGAAGGGAAGAAATTACGATATTCAATCTACTTCATGAGGAATACAAAGATCAAAAATGATCTTCTTTCAATTGGAGAAGTTATTGCTGACAGGGAGTTTACTCTCATTGCCCTTGGAGGACTCCCTCGTGAATGGCACATGTTCAACACTACTATTCTTAACAACGACAGGATTCTAGGTTTTGGAGAATTGTTGACTAGATGTTCTCAAGAAGAAACAAGGATGATGGAACTAAATATGCCTTCAAATAGGAATGATCCTACTGCATTCTTCGCTCATGCCAAAAAGAAGAACAATGTAGGTTCAAAGAAGCAGTGTCAAGGAAGGTCGGGTTTCAAAAAGGGAAGGAAGGGAAGATGCTTCATTTGCAACAAGTTTGGTCACTATGCTAGGGAGTGTCCTAATAGAAGGGATACACCTCATGATGATGACAACCACAACAACAATAATTTCAGGGGCAACAACAATCAAAGGAATGGTAAATTCAACAACCAAGGAAAAAGGAATGCTCCCGTTGCTCATCAAGGAAATGGTCGCCCTCCCAAGAGATCAAGAAACACCAGGTATGATGAATCTAATGTTGTTGATAACAAGAAAAAAGAATTTTATCTTATATATGCCCTTTCTACTGCATCTCCTCTTGACATTTTGGGAAATTGGTTGATAGATAGTGGTGCCTCAAGGCACTTCACTAAGTATAAGGAAGCTCTTTCAAATCTGATTGAAAAGGATGTAAATTTGGAAATTATCCTTGGAGACAATGCCACCTATCCCGTGAAGGGAGTTGGGAATGTTACTCTTCAATTAAATCAAGATAACACCATTCATCTACAAGAAGTACTATATGTACCCGATCTAAAGAAGAACCTGGTATCTATCTCGACGATGGAGGACAAAGGATTCAAGGTGGCATTCATCGATGGAAAGGTACGTGTGTGGAATAAAAATTTCAAAGATGCATTTACACTTGACTTCAGGGTTGATAGACTATATCAAGTTGGAGGAAGCCCATTGGGAGCTATGTCTTGCGACACATCACTTCAATCCGAATTATGGCATCGGAGATTTGCTCATCTACATTATAAGGCTCTACCTGATGTGAGGAAGATGGTGACAGGTATGCCCGATTTTAAAGTAGAACATGAAGGTGTTTGTCAGGGGTGTGCCGAAGGAAAGCATACAAGGGGACAATTCCCCTCAAGTGATAACAAGACTACTGACATATTGCAATTGGTTCATTCTGATCTATCTGGTGCAATGCCCGTGAACTCATTAGGAGGATATTTATATTATGCTATCTTTATGGATGATTTCTCTCGCAAGACTTGGATATATTTCTTGAAGAAGAAGGATGAAATATTCTCATGGTTTTGTTCTTTCAAAGCTTTGGTCGAAAATCAAACCGGGAAAAAGATCAAAATATTGAGGACTGATAATGGAACCAAATATGAATCAAATGAGTTCAAAAATTATTGTAGAGAATTTGGCATTAAAAGGGAGACTGCTACCGCATATACTCCTAAGCAAAATGGTGTTGTTGAAAGGAAGAATTTTTCTATCGTAGAAGCCACTCGTGCCATGCTTCATGATCAAAGCAACCCGAAGTTCTTATGGGCCGAAGCTGCAAACACCGCCATGTATGTTCAAAATAGATGCCCTCATCAAGCATTGGACTCCAAAACTCCCGAAGAAGTTTTCACCTGTAAGAAACCTAATGTTTCTCACTTTAAAATTTTAGTCCCGTATATTTTCATGTGCCAGAAGAAAAGAGAAGCAAATTGGATGCTTCTAGGAAGAAAGGAACATTTGTGGGCTATAGTGGAACTTCTAAGGCATATAGAATCTATGTGCCTGGTCAAAAAGAAGTGGAGATAAGTCATGATGTCACCTTCGATGAAAATGCTGCCCTTGGGAAGATTATTAACCTTCCTCTTCCAAGGAAGGACAAAGAAGCGGATTCAGGAAAGCAGGAAGAACCACAGGATGAGTTGATGCCCGAAGTTGAAGGACCAATGGATCCCATTGATCCACCCCCTCATGAGCCCTTCTCCTCAAAAAGGAGACCCTCATGGCTCAGGGAGACTCTCGAAGATGTCGAGAGACATGTTGCACCTAAGGGCTAAGTCACCAAATTCAGCGAACAAAATCGTTGAAGTTCGAAATTCGCCGAATTTGAAAGGAAAACGAATTTAATCGTTCGAATTCGCAGAATTTTATGTTGAACTCGAACTTAATGACGAATTCAAATCTTTTGGCGAATAAAATCGTTGAAGTTCATTTGCAGTTCGAAAAAATTCGTTTAGGGTTGAAAAAAATTCGTTTTAGTTCGTTTTTTACGCGCATTTTACCAAATGAACAGTCTGTGGGTTTCATTGTTTGTCGGGTTTCATTGTTTGCCAATCGCAACTTCGCAAGAGGGTTTCATTGTCTACAGTCCAGTCACCAATGTACAAGTCATTGTTGCCAGTTGGGAAAGACTGAAAGTTTCTGCCGGAGTCTTCACTGATAGTTTATTGTATATGATTAGAAACAATTTCATCACAGTACTGAGCTCAATACTGAATTTTAAGACGCATGTACACGAACATTAACACAGGTATGGGTTGATGTCTGTGCGAAACATATTATCTGACCTGCTCCATCCTAGAACAGGGATGTATTTTGTCAAAAGATCTTAAGACAGTGCTGTGTCAAAGAAAGACAACAAAGAATATCCAGCTCCATTGATAAACAAAATGGGGAAAAGATATCCTGATCTCAATGGAAGAATATTGGAATTGATATCTGTTTTGGAGGATAAAGATTTGTAGGATGATAGGTGTTTTGGGTCCATTAGCACCTTCAGATACTTGATAAACCCTAGAACACATTGATACAACAGAGGAGCAATCTTGAGCCATTTAGTTCATAGATTAATCTCGGAATTAGTATTCATTTCCAAATCACAGACATTTACATCACTCACCCATGTCTTAATTAGGAAAAAATGCAAACCATTAGCCTACGTTCGGAGAGATCAACATAGCACTGAGTTTATGACAACATCTTATCTGTTTTGTTTGTGATTTCCAAATCATAGACATTTACTTCACTCACCCGTGTCTTAAAAAGGAAAAGTGCAAAACATTAGCCTACATTCTGAGAGATAAACATAGCACTGAGTTGATGACTATGACAACATCTTATATGTTTTGTCTGTGACCATTTCAAGATCACAGACATATCACTAGTCCTATACGCATGTCTTAAAACAAAAATGATGAAACAATATGTATTAAAATTTATGAGAAATATTTATACACACCACTGAGTCAATGACCATGTCAACAGCAGTTACGCTTGTTATCCAGAAAAGAAGAAACAAATACAGTGCTTAGTCAACGAGATATCCACTAGGCTATTAAATTGTCTTGGAAAAAAAAACAGAAACCATAAACAAATACAATGCTTAGTCAACCAGCTATCCACTATGATAGAAGAGCTTCCTCCTGCCTGCTGTAATGGTTTCCTCTTCTGCCTTCCAGCCATTTTATTATGCCTGGTGCCTACCCAGTCACCCAACAGATCTTTTCCAGTTTGCTGAAACTTGAAGAAACAGATTTTGGTGTTTACCAGGCTTGATGTTTATGTTGGCTAGCCAAGACTTTGGTGTGACGTTTTCAATGCATATTTATGTGGAACTACATTTTGTCAAATTTACCATGAATTGTTTGTTTAATTTCAAAATGTTGCTGCCAGCTGGAGACGTGTAAATCTTGTTTGGATTTTCCCAAAAGTCTGAGCTTTCTAAAATGCCTTTTTCACCCTGCCCAGTTCTGCTTTCAACATGATGAATACTGGAGAAGTTCACTATTGCTTGGGCAGATGAATGGAAAGAAATATGAACTCTCATTTGTTTTATTATTTCATATCAATCAGCAGGCATATGTAAAAAGCACAATCAAGAGGTTTGGAATGTATAATTGGAAACCTGTTACTATGTTTATGGAAGTAAGATTAAAACTAATGTGTAAGATGTGCCACCAAAATGCTGAAGAGAAGCACAAAATGTTAGTGATTGCTTATCAATCTATAGCCAATAGCCTCATGTATGTTATTGCTTGTAACTTCTGCCACAATCTCCTGAAGTCTGAGGCACTGTTATTTTCAGATGAACATGGAGAATCATTACATTTAAGCATTGAACTGCTGCTGTTTTTTTAGAAACTTTTTTGGGTGTCAAATGTTAATGCATTCATTCATCTTGGAATTATGTAACTTCCAGTCATAGACTTAATGTTCAATTTAGTTGTTTTATGATTTCATAAGAAGAAGACTATTATACTACATCACAGTCATATGAAAATTCTAAACTGTTATGCCAACAATCCTTTTGAAAATGCTCAACTTTTCTAGCCTCTGTTCTCTTGCTAAGCCAAAAATTTATTTGAATTTGACTTTAAATTGATTATATATATATATATATATATTATATATATATATATATATATACATTTTTTTTCGAATTTCTATATATCGAACTTTATTGACAAAATTTTAGTTGCCGAACTTTATTCGAATTTCATGGTCGCCGAACTCGAACTCAAACACGAACCTGGTGACTTAGCCTAGGGGGACATTCCGTGAAAGCAAGAAGTAGAATAGGTACCAAGCGTACTTAACTACAATGAGCACCATTGTTCAATCTGAGCCTTGCACATTCGAAGAAGCTGCCAAACACCAAGTTTGGAAGGATACAATGAACGAAGAGTATGAGTCGATTATGAAGAATGATGTATGGGATGTGGTTCCTAGACCCAAGGACAAATTCGTTGTCACCTCGAAATGGCTCTACAAGATCAAGCATGGAGCTGATGGAAGTGCTGAAAAGTTTAAGGCCAGATTCATTGCTCGAGGCTTCTCTCAAAAGGAAGGTGTAGATTATAATGAGATATTTGCACCGATTGCCCGCTACACCACCATTCATTCGATCATTTCCCTTGCTACCTCGCAAATGGAATCTACACCAAATGGATGTCAAGACTGCCTTCTTGCATGGTTCACTTAAGGAGGAAGTCTATGTAGAACAACTAAGGGGTTCGCAGTTCAAGATTGTCAAACACATGTATGCAGGTTTAAGAAAGCCCTTTATGGGTTGAAGCAAGCACCCGAGCTTGGTATGAGAGGATCGATAGCTATATAATGAAGCTGGGATTTACGAAAAGTGAAGTTGATCCAAACCTTTATTTTAAGGTTGAAAATGATAGACCTCTCATCTTGGTACTCTATGTGGACAATCTCTTTCTGACTGGTGCAGACCCTCTTATTCGTCAATGTAAGAGGGAGTTGGCCATTGAATTCGAGATGAAGGACCTAAGAATGATGCATTACTTCCTAGGGTTGGAGGCCTGGCAAAAGCCAAGTGAGATTTTCCTTTCTCAAGGAAAATATATTGTGAAGATACTTGAAAGATTTGGGATGGTGGACTGCAAGTCCGTGACAACTTCGATGGAACTTAACTTCAAGAAGTTATGCGGAAGTGTTGTTGGGCCTGATTTGGGAAATCCTTCTAAGTATTGTCAACTCGTGGGGGCCCTGATGTTCTTGGTGAACTCTCGTCCAAACATATGTTTTGCAGTGAATACATTGAGTCAGTTTATGGTCGAGCCTCATCACATACATTGGATTGTTGCCAAGAATCTCTTGAGATATCTTCGGGGCACAATTACTTATGGACTGAGATACACTGCCGAGAATGTGAGGCTCCATGGTTACTCTGATGCAGACTGGGTTGGCAGTGTCGTGGATCGTAAAAGCACATCCGGATGTTGCTTCTCTCTAGGTGCTGCTTCGATATCATGGATGAGCAAGAAGCAGAGTCGGTTCCCTTGACACCACTGAGGCTGAATACATTGTTGCTAGTTTGGCCTCCTGTGAAGCTGTTTGGTTGAGGAAGCTCTTTAGTGAGTTGTTTGGACATGTGATGGATACCACCATGATCTTTTTGCGACAACCAGAGTGGGATTCGTCTTTTTTAGAATCTCGTGTTTCATGATCACTCCAAGCATATTGATATCAGGTACCACTTTATCTGGGATATGGTACAACGTGGAGCAATAAGGCTCCAACACATTGGGACTGATGATCAGGTCGTCGATATTCTTACGAAACCCCTGGGAAGGTCAAATTCTTAACCTTCCGTGAACAACTTGGAGTCGTGGAGAGACCCTCTTATGAGGGTCCCATATGAGATGGATGTTGAGCTTTGGGAGCTCCAAGGCGCTTGGGCTACTTCTTGGAGGGATGAGCGACCATAGGGTGAGTGGTTCACCTTCCCCTAATGGTGCGCAATGTACAGGGTGAGTGGTTCACCTTCCCCAGTGATTCCCCATGGTGACATATGCATAGGATGAGTGGTTCACCTTCTCCTATGGCATATGAGCAAAATGAGAGGTTCACCTTCTCCTGCCAGCACATCCTACCCATGCAGTCCGGGACTCATGGGAAGTACCTCTCATCTGGCCAATGAGTAGGGAAATGAGGATAGGAACCATAGTACTACCGATGGACACATCGTCTACTACTGTACTCCCTATGCTAGGATGTTGATATTGATCTGGGATCAATGGAAACTCCCTTCGGGTCGATTAAGAATGGTATGACACACTCTATTATTGGAGACTGACTTCCGGTCAGTGGAGAATGGTATGATACATTCTCGATCATTTCTTCTTTCTTCATGGTTCAACAAAGCAAAGACAGTGATGGTACAGATTGTCAGACAATTTGGCAGGTTAAGTTCTCCCTAGTTGAGAGGGAGTGCTAATTTTGGCAACTAGCACCAAACTTCACCTTTGACAGCTCATATGAGGCAGCTCATATTTTTATTGGATTCCTCTCTCCAAGAGGTGTAGGACTGATCTAAAAATCATCTCATTCTAACATGTACAAATGGAATTATGAATTTATTTTGATTATGGACAAATTGTCAAGGTCGGACAGCAAACTAATGTAGGCTCAAAAGCCAAACATGTTGATTTGTGGTAACATTGGATGTGCTCTAACCATGAAAAGTGGTGGAGAGGCTAAGGCACATAAGGTCTCCAAGACCCAGAAATGGTTTGGGGAAATTCCACCCAGTTAGAGAGATATTAAAATAATTAATATTTTTAATGGGGTTCATTTTTAATGGGGTTCCTAAGTCTAAACTTAGGAAAATTAAAATATTAATGGGTATTAATATAAAACTGGGTGAGAATGTTCTAAATGACATGGATCAAGCCAAATCTAATCTTAGTCGTTGATTAGAGACTTAATCTCGGTCGTTGGAGACTCAACAGGAAAAGTATAAGAGGAGGTTTGAGAGTCAGTTTTAGATACACCAAAATTGATCAGTCAGTTCGATTTTCTGGAGCAGGGTTTGCTGAGAAAATTCGAACAAGTGATATGTTGCAGCAAAGGGCAACGAGTGCATAGCAGAGAGGCAGAGATAGTGCCTGAGGGTCAGCGCAGTGACTAAAGAGGTTGACGCAGAGGTAGCTAAACACTGCGCAGAGGCTAAGGGGCCTGCATGGGTGACGCAAAAGGCCAGAGAGCTTATCAGAGAGGTAGAAGGCTGACGAAGAGGGTTCAGGAGCTATGCTAAGGCTAGTAGGGCTAACGTAGAGCTTAGGAGAAGCGTTGGAAGGATTTTCATGGGTCAGACTAGTTGAATATCTGTCTCCGAGAAGCGCTATTATGTTGATTTGGGGTAGCATCGGATGTGCTCTAGCCACGAAATTTGGTGGAGAGGTTGGGACACATGAGATCTCCAATACCCAGAAAGGGTTTCTACAGATTCTAAATAGTTTAGGAGATATTAAAATAATTAATATTTTTAATGGAGTCCCTAAGTCTAAACTTAGGGAAAATAAAATATTAATGGAAATTAATATGAAACTGTGTTAGAATGGTCCAAAAGACATGGATCAAGCCAAATCTAATCTTAGCCATTGATTAGGGACTTAATCTCGGTCGTTGATATGTCAACATGGAAAGTGTAAGAGGAGGCTTGAGGGACACTTGTAGAATACACCAAAGTGATCAGTCATTCTATTCTCTAGAGCGGGGTTTGCTTAGAAAGATAAAATCAGTGATCGGAAAGCAACTGAGGGGCATTGAGTACAGAGAGACAGAGAGGTAGAGATAGTGTCGAGAAAGCAGCAAAGCAGCCAGAGAGAGTGACGCAGGAGTAGCCAGTGCTCACGCAAGGCCACACAGAGGCAGCTAAGTGTTGCGCAGAGCACCAGAGAGGCCAGTGTCGCTGATGCAAAGGGTTAGAGAGCTGACGCAGGGCCTCCTGAGGCTAACGCAGGCCAAGATAGGTTGACGCAAGGCCAGTGCTGGGCTAGGAGAGGTTGACGCATTCCAGATTGGGCAGACGTTGGGGTTTCTGGGGCAGATTGGTGTTAAGTAGCTACCGGAAGGATTATCCGGGGTTTCAGCCAGTAGATTTGTTAGACACTGAGAGGTATTACTGCCAAGGAAATTCTTTGTTGGGTAGGCCAGTTTCGACACCCAAATTGTACTTTGATATTGCTTAATAAGAAAACCCTCAGCTAATTGCACCGGTTTTCCCACATTGCGTTTTTCCGATGACATTAGTCCAAAAATAATGGTGTCATATGGTGTGTTTGTTTATGTTTTTTTAGTTGCTGATCTGTAATAAGTTGAGCATGCACTAGTGTTTATTTTCAGTATTTACATTGTAAATAACTTGTTAAGGAAAATAACAAGTAGGTAGGAATAAATCAGAGAAAGTGCATGGAGGGTTTCTAACTAAGTAAACTTAGAAACTTCAACATGGTATCAAAGTGTGATTGCAGATCACAGGAGGACTAAAGGACATCAGTCAAGCGAAGCAATAGCAGTAGAAAACCGTTGTCCCGAGGTGACAGAAGCTGTTTCTAGCAACACAGAAGCCAAGGAGAGTGACGCAGAGTCAGCCAGGGCTCACACAGGACCATGCAGAGGCAGCCGGGAACTGCGCAGAGCCTTAGAGAAGCCAGCGTTGCTGACACAGAAGGCCAGAGTGCTGACGCAGGGCCTCCTAGGGCTGATGCAAACCCATCCGGGGTGATGCAGGGCCAGCATGAGGCAGAGAGGGGCTGACACAGTCCACAAATAGGTAGTTGTTGGGGTTTAAAAGGCTGCAGGAATATTGCAGAGTGGAGTTGGTGAGGTACTGTAGTCAAAACAGTACCTGACAGGGCAGGGCCAGAGGAGTTGCTACTGAGGATTTCTAGCCGAGGAATCTGAATCAATGGTGCGGTTGCACAAGACGATCAAAGTAGGGGGCATCTCGACAAGCGGCAGAAGGATTTCCAGGAGTGAAATTAGGACTCAGAGGGAGTCCAAAAGAGAACTTCCAGACGGGAAGTAGAGACTCAGAGGAGTCGAACAGAGAACTTCCATGAGGGAAGTAGAGGAGCATCATGGCACTACACGGAGTAAGAGACGAGGATAAACTGGACGGAGCATCGAACTTCGCAATCTGGAAGGCCAGAATCTTATCCGTACTTGAAAGGAATCGTGTCAAGAACTTCGCCTTGAAGGTAATAGTTGTCCCAATCGACCACAGTGATAATGACAGGTACAAGGAGGCGATGACAAGGGCCAAGAGCATTATCCTTGACGGGGTCAAGGATCATGTAGTACCACACATAGCCGAGAATGAAACAACATTTGACATGTGGGAGGCTCTCAAGAAGCTGTACCAACATACTTCTGTGCAGAGAAGAATGTTGCTTGAGAATCAGATGAGGTCATATCAGATGAAGAAGGGATAATTGATTGACACCTTCCTCGGAGGACTGAATGAGATCCGAGACCAATTAACTGCTATAGGGGCGACACCAGATCAAAAGCTAATGGTGAGGAGAGCCATGAATGTTGTCTCAGAAGACTGGGAAGTATTTGTCCAGAGTATACTAGGCAGAGGGACACTTCCACCTTGGGACGATATGTGGGCAGCTCTTTGCCAGTAAGAGATCAGATGGCAGTCGAAGATGGGTAGCAGCAGCAAGGGGATCAAAGTCAAGCAGGAGGAGGAAGATGTGGCCCTAAAATCTAAGGGAAAGCAGGAGAAGCGAAAGAAGAAAGATCTCTCCAAGATCAAGTGCTTCCAATGTGGGGAGTTGGGTCATTATGCGACCCAGTGTCCAAGGAAGAAGAGTAAGGGAGAGTCTTCCGAGACTAAAGCAGCACCAGCACGCGTAGAGAAGGAAGTTTTGACAGACGATGACTGTGCCATGAGTGCACACGCACCACTTGAGCGGAAGTGGGGAGACATCAAGTTGTAGTGAGGCAGACTACAAGCGATGAGGGGCAGGATCCTCGAGATACCCAGCCTCTTGGATTAGACCTTGCTACGGGAGCCCTGAAAGGGAGTAGCAGGATTGGCTGAGTTGAGTAGAGACGGATGCAGATGGAGCGGCAGAGAGAGCTACAGGGCAGGAGTCCCGAGACAGCGCGAGGCTAGCAGGCTGCAGAAGTGCGAGAGGCACAAGAGTGTTGCACCAGTGCAGGATGGCACAGAGAGATGTGCAACGGTGCGAGATGCAGGGAGTTGTTGCAACAGTGTGCAAAGGTCAAAGAGGGAGCACTTGTCAGCGGCAGAGGGAGCTTCAGCATCAGTTGGTGTCTCTAGCCCAACAGAGAGGTCTGAGTTGAGAGATCAGTTACTTACTTCTCAGTAATTGATTTGCAGTGCAACAGTGGGCAGCACAATGCAACATGATGAGAGGAGATGCAATGCAGATTCAGTGCTGGGAGAAAGGACCAACAGCAGCACAGATGCAGAGGGAGTTGTCGTACAAATGCAGCAGTGGCAGTGGCAGAACCATGGGCAGCAGTACAGGATGCAGTAGTGCAGAGGATATTGGGCAGGAAGGCCTAGCATCAGCACAGGGACCGATGTCGTATGATCAGAGTCATTCTCAGTGAGGAGTATTTCTAGAGCACAGCCCTCACTAAGAGGGAGTGTTGATTTGGGGTAGCATCAGATGTGCTCTAGCCACGAAATTTGGTGAAAAAGGTTGGGGCACATGAGATCTCCAATACCCAAAAAGGGTTTGGACAAATTCTAAATAGTTCAGGAGATATTAAAATAATTAATATTTTTAATGGAGTCCCTAAGTCTAAACTTAGGGAAATAAAATATTAATGGGAATTAATATGGAACTGTTTTAGAATGGTCCAAAAGACATGGATCAAGCCAGATCTAATCTTAGTCGTTGATTAGGGACTTAAGGGTCACTTGGAGAATACACCAGAGTGATCAGTCATTCTATTCTCTAGAGGGGGGTTTGCTTAGAGAGATAGAATCAGTGATCGCAAAGCAGCTGAGGGGCATTGAATACAGATAGATAGGTAGAGATAGTGCCGAGAAAGCAGCAGAGCAGCCAAAGAGAGTGACGCAGGAATAGCTAGTGCTCACGCAGAGCCACGCAGAGGCAGCTAAGTGTTGCGCAAAGCACCAGAGAGGCCAGCGTAGCTGTCGTAGAGGGTCAGAGAGCTGACGCAGGGCCTCCTAGGGCTGACGTAGGCCAAGATAGGTTGACGCAAGGCCAGCGCTGGGCTAGGAGAGGCTGACGTACTACAGATAAGGCAGACGCTGGGGTTTCTGGGGCAGATTGGTGCTCATTAGCTGCCACAAGGATTATCCGGGGTTTCAGCCAATAGATTTGCCAAAAACTGAGAGGTATTACTACGAAGGAAATTCTCTGTTGGGTAGGCCAGTTTCAGCACCCAGATTGTGCTCTGATATTGCTTAATAAGAAAACCCTCAGATAGTTGCACCGATTTTCCCACATTGGGTTTTTCCGAGGACAATAGTCCAAAAATAATGGTTGTCATATGGTGTGTTTGTTTCTGTTTCTTTTAGTTGTTGATCTGTAATATGTTGAGCATGCACTAGTGTTTATTTTCAATATTTACATTGTAAATAACTTGTTAAGGAAAATAACAAGTAGGTAGGAATAAATCAGATAAAGTGCATGGAGGGTTTCTAACTAAGTAAACTTAAAAACTTCAACATATTACTGTCATGTAGCAATCTCTATTCGGTGAGCCAGTTCGGCACCTAGTTGTACTCAAGAAATCTGCATAATAATAAAACCCTCAGAACTACTGCATCAATTTTCCCGCATTGGGTTTTTCCAGGGACGATTGTCCCAAACTAACAGTGTCCCTTGTGTGTTTGTCTAGTATTTCATTTGCTGATCTGTATATGAGTTAAGGTTGCATTTGTGTTTATTTTCAGTTTTTATATGTATAAATAACTTGTTAATGGAATAAACAAGTAGGTGAAATAAACCAAATAATGTAGTAGGCATTTCTAACGTGTCAGAGTTAGAAATTTTAACATGGTATCAAAGCATTGCAGATCACAAGAGGACTGAAGGCACTAGCAATATCAGAAATTTGCAGTGGTATCAGTTGTCCTGAAAGACAGAGCTGCTCCTAAGCAGAAGGTAGCAGAGAAGGAGTGACGCAGAGGGCCCGCATCATCATTTCGAGCTAGAGAGAGGACCAGTAGAAGCAAAGAGAGGCAGAAGAGGCTCACAAAGAACCACGTCATCCTACTTAGCCAAGTAGGCTTGACGTAGTTGGCTAGAGGAGTGATTCAGCCTTGGTCGAGATTGCGCAGAGATGGAAGGCTCAATTCCTTCAGTTGTTGGGGCCTAGGAAGCTGTGGGCAGATTGTGGATTGGGAAGCTGGTGGGATGCTGGTTCTATCGAAGCAGAACAGTACCTAACGAGACAGAACCAAGGTAGAGGGAGTCGTTACCTTGACAGATTTCTAGCCAAGAAATCAAGATCCGAGTTCAGTTGCAAGGAGGATTGGAGAGGGGCAGTTCGACAGTTGGCAGGAGGATTTCCAGGAGGGAAATCGGGACTCAGAGGGAGTCTAGGAGTGAACTTCCAAGAGGGAAGTTGAGACTCAGAGGTAGTCTAAAAGAGGAGTGAAGATGGTCATGAACGGACTGAGGGTTCAAGATAGGTTGGACGGGGCTTCCAACTTTTTCATCTAGAACGCCGGCATCCTGGCTGTCCAGGATAGACATCGCATCAAGGGCTTTGCCCTGAGAACCATGGCTATCTTAGTCGACCCAGCTGATAATGAGAAGTATGAGGATGCAATGGCAAGGGCAAAGTGCATAATCCTTGATGGGGTCAAGGATCATGTCATACCACATATTGCCGAAAAAAACACAACAAAGGAGATGTGGGATACTTTGACGACATTGTATCAAAGGAAGATGTTATTGGAGAATCAGTTGTGGTCGTGTCAAATGCAGGAGGAGCAGTTAGATCTATACCTCCTCAGATTGCAGGAGATTCAAGACCAACTTATTTCCATAGGGGCCACGCTGGATCAGGAGTTCATGGTGAGGACCGCCCTAAATGCAGTCTCTGGGGAGTGGGAGACATTTTTACAAGGCATTTTGGGCAGAGCTACTCTTCCAGGATGGGAAGAGATGTGGATAGTTTTTCGCCAAGAAGAGATCAAACAGATGACCAAGGCGGAGCAGATAGATCTATACCTCCTCAGATTGCAGGAGATTCGAGACCAACTTATTTCCATAGGGGCCACGCCGGATCAGGAGTTCATGGTGAGGACCGCCCTGAATGCAGCCTCCGAAGAGTGGGAGACATTTGTCCAAGGCATTTTGGGCAGAGCTACTCTTCCAGGATGGGAAGAGATGTGAGCAGTTTTTCGCCAAAAAGAGATCAAACAGATGACCAAGGCAAGGAGTAGTGGGAAAGGAAGTCGAATCAAGAAAGAGGAGGAGGAAGATGCGGCTTTGGCATGTATGGAACAGCAAGGGAAGAGGAAGAAGAAGGATATCTCCAAGGTGAAGTGCTTCCATTGTAGGGAGTTGGGTCATTATGCATCCCAATGTCACAGGAAGAAGAACAAAGGAGAGGCTTCTGACTCCAAGGCAGCGCCGACTAAGGCGGAGAAAGAAGTCGAGACTGATGACGACTGCGCCATGAGTGCTTATGCACCTCTAGAAAAGAGGTGGGGTGACATCGAGTTGTAGTCAGGATGACTACAGAAAATGAAGGGTAGGATCCTTGAAGTACCCAAACTCTTGGATCATATCCGGCTACGGAAGCCCTGAATGATAGTAGCAGGATGACGGATGTCGATAGAAGCAAGATGTGATGGAGCAACAAGGCAGTGCTAGAGTGCAAAGGTATATAGCAGCATAGTGGGGGTTGCAGCAATGTGAGAGGCACAAAGGTGTTTGCAACAGTGCGAGAGGCACAGAGGCAGTTGCAGCAGTGCGAGAGGCACAGAGGTGTTTGTAGCAGCACAGAGGCAGTAGAGGGAGCACAGGATAGCAGCAAAGGTAGCTTCAGCATTGAGAGGCTTATGGACTGACAAAGATGTCAGTGGTTGGGTAGATCAGTTACTTACTTCTCGATAACTGAGTTGCAGTGCAACAGTTAGCAATGGTAGTGCTATGGGCAGCATGTTAAGAGGGAGTTGCAGTACAGATGTAGCAGTGGCAGTGGCAGAGCCATGGGCAGCAGTACAGGAAGCAGCAGTGCAATGGATGTTGAGCAGCGAGCCAAGCATTAGCATAGGTACTGGTGCGGGAGGATCAGTGTGATGTTCAGTGGTGGAGCATTACTAGAGCACATTCCTCGTTAAGAGGGAGTGTTGATTTGTGGTAGCATCGAATGTGCTCTAGCCATGAAAATTGGTGGAGAGGCTAAGGCACATAAGATCTCCAAGACCCAAAAATGGTTTGGGGAAACACCCAGTTAGAGAGATATTAAAATAATTCATATTTTTAATGGGGTTCCTAAGTCTAAACTTAGGAAAATTAAAATATTAATGGGTATTAATATAAAACGAGGTGAGAATGTTCTAAATGACATGGATCAAGCCAAATCTAATCTAAGCCATTGATTAGAAACTTAATCTCATCCGTTAAAGACTCAACAGGAAAATTATAAGAGGAGGCTTGAGGGTTAGTTGGAGATACACCAAGATTGATCAGTCAATTCGGTTTTTTGGAGCGGGGTTTGCTGAGAAAATTCAAACAAGTGATCTGTTGCAGCGAGGGGCAATGAGTACATAGCAAAGAGGCAAAGATAGTGCCTAAGGGTCAGCGCAATGACTAAAGAGGCTAACGCAAAGGTAGCCAAAGCTAGGCAAAGGCAGCTAGAGACTGCATAGAGTCTAAGGGGCTTGCGTGGGTGACGTAGAAGGCCAGAGAGCTGACGCAGAGAGTTAGAACGCTGACACAGAGAGTTCAGGAACTACGCTGAGGCTAGCAGGGCTGACATAGAGCCTAGGAGAAGCGTCGGAAGGATTTTCGTGGGGCATACTAGCTGAATATCTGTCTCCGACAAGAGGTATTACTGTCGTGTAACAATCTTTGTTATGTGAGCCAATTCGGCACCCTAGTTATACTCAAGAAATCTACATAATAATAAAAACCTCAGAACTGCTACACCGGTTTTCCCGCATTGGGTTTTTCCGAGGACGATTGTCCAAAAATAACGGTGTTCATTGTGTGTTTGTCTAGTATTTCAGTTGTTGATCTGTATATGAGTTAAGGTTGCATTTGTGTTAATAGAATAAACAAGTAGATTAAATAAACCAGATAATGCAGTAGGGATTTCTAACGTGTTAGACTTAGAAATTTCAACACAACAGTCACTTCTATCTATCCTCAACGTTTGCATATAAATACATGGTGCCTCTTCCTCATTTGGACACTTCATTCACTCACACATCTCTCTTGATTAGGTATGGATTTCTGAGGGTTCTCTCTCTCCACACGTGCGAAGAAGGGATTGTTCTTTTGTTGTCCCTGCGTTGACCAGAATTGACCAAAAATTGCAGAAGGTTGTTTTGACCAGCGTTGACCCTCTTTGACTGTGGTTTTGGGTGGAGAATTGTTGTTTCGACAGGCCATAGTTATGGGCACAAAATCTGAGGTTGTTTGACCTTTGTTTGACCAGTGTTGATTGTGCTAGGGTTTGTTGCAACGTTGACTTTTGTTGACCAATTTTGACTAGACTTTTTCGAACTGATTTGACTACTTGTTGGAGGCCAAGTTGACTGGGATTGACCAAGCTGAATTGGAGCAAGAATTTTGCCCTATTAACCAACGTTGACTTTCTAGTTAGGGCTTGTTGTTACTGATGTTTGAATGATCAGATTGCACTTTGATTGCGCAAGTGAAAATTGTATATTGTACTCTCTCTCTGCTAAACTTTTGAAGAATTATAAGAAGAATTGATCAAGGGTTTCCCCACCTTGGGGTTTGTCCCTAGCTGGTGCCATATCTTGTGTCCTCTTGTCTTGGATTGCCTTCTACTATTATTGTTTATATTCTATCTGCATTTTACTATCATGATGGTGTGATTGCTAAACTAGATATTGATATTGGGCTAATAAAGAAATTGAAGTAAAATTGCTCTAAGCATAGAACATCCCATTGTTATCAAAAATTAACATTTTTTTCGTGTTTCGGGTATGTTGTTTTTCACTTGACAAATATCACAAATATCTTGTATACGTCCCTCAAATAAATATGGAAATTGCTTTGATTAAACCCCCTTATTTCACCTTGAATGCTTAATTCAGTGGTGGTATGTTTGAGTAGCTAGACTTGATGTTTGAATAGCTAGGAGGCCGTAGACTTGAAGTTGCTTGTTGTAGGATTCCTTGAAATTTCTAGGGAAGCCTCCCTTGAGTTGGATTTCATCTTTTATCAAAACAAGGGAAGTGATTACTACAGTTGCAGTGGTAACAGTTCCATGTTACAATTGTCTATGCCCTTGTGAAAGGATTTGAACTAAGGTGCTATATTTTTGTGATAATATAACCCATAAAAGAATGGGTTGCAAAGCAGAATAATGAATCCATCATAGTGATTGCTAAGGTGATAATTCATGACTAGGGCTTTCCAATATTTCTTTGGGCAGAGGCATGCAACACAGCAGTGCACATCCAAAATCTATGTCTTCACAAGATCTTGGAGGACAAGACACCAAAGGAAGCATTCACTGGTGTGAAGCCATAGGTGAGCCATTTCCACATCTTTAGTTATCCAATTTATATCCATGTACAAGTAGAAGAGAGGACTAAGTTGGAAAACTCCAATAGGAAGGGTTTAATTGTAGGTTACAATGAGACTTCAAAGGCCTCCATAGTCTATATTCCAAAGTAGAGGAAGACGATGACAAGCACGGATATAAATTTCGAAGAAGAATTTGCATCTAGGAAGTCCCATGAGCTTATTTCATTAACCAAGGATGAAGAACTAGGAACTCCAAAGGTTAAGCCAAGGTCACCAGTGACTTCTGGAGCAATACAACAACCTTCAAATGAAAAGAATCCTGCTTCTATCAAGGGAACTCAATGGTTCACTGAGACATTGAGGGATGCTAAGGAGTATGTTGACAATCCTAGCAGCATATTTAGAGAGGGTAGATAAGATATGAATCATATGATAGATAAGATAGTATTCTTAATGTCCAACAAATGACCACTATAATAGTGTCAAAGGGATTGTTGGGTAAAATGATGTCAATTCAAAGTGCGAGCAATGAAGCGATTCCTATAAAAATTGAAAGCAAAACGCAAGAATGCAAATTTAATCTACAGCATGTGGAGACAATATCTAGAAGCCATAACTGGAGGTTGCTCTAAGAGAGAGATGTATAATATAGGTAGATCCCGGATATGGAAAATGGAAAAGCAATATGTTTCACAATTTGTTGGATCAAGATTTGTCTCTCCTAGCATCTGAGGCTAAATGGAGGAAGCTCAAGATAGAGGACTACTAAGAAGAAGCGTTGAAGAAGAGGTGGATGACGTGTTGTGCTATTGTTTAGAGGAGGCAACGCACGACTAAAGTTGGGACAATATCCAATCACTATTGGTGCAAGGTCTAGACTAGCTAAGTTGTTGAAGCATTTATGAAGTGTGGGCAATTCTCTAAGGATGAACTGATCTACAGTCAGGGCCCAAGCCACCATCCATCTCTATCTCCGTGCCTTGAGCAGAAGGAAACCTCATAAAGAAGGAAGTGATGCACTGTGTGGGGGCTAGCTATGGAGGCGACTAGATAAAATAAGAACAAAGACGAATAGTCTCTTGCATGTAGAGGGAAAAACGTCTTCGATCCAAGAATTTGAAGAAGCTAGAATAAGCAATAAAACCTCCCTCTAATCTCGCAGTAAACGAGGCAGTGAAAGATAAAATGTTCCTTATTCTCAACCTCATAAAGGTGGTAGTAGCATATCATGTCCGATCTACTGACATGGTGATCAATCTTTACCCAAAGCCTATGAGAGCCTACTCTGAATTGGCCTAAAGGGATGTGAAGAGCATGCATCTAATGGCACAGGGTGTATCGCAGTCAAACGATGAGTCTGTCTCTTAGCTCCAAGAAGTGCTCAACATAGAAGAGCATCTTTGGCTTTACCCCACCCAAAGGGTTAACCCAAGTGTTCTAGATTGTTAATTTTGAGTTAACATGTTCCTAGGGCAGCATACCTTGAGCCGAGTTCCTAGAAAAATTACAAGTTAAGATTCAAGTGCATCATTTTATTGTAATTTAATAAGCACTTTCCGGACTGTATGAATTTGCAAGCAGACCGAATTTGCGTCAAAAGCCACAGATCTGATCCTACTAAGCGAGAGTATGAGGAGGCAGTAGTTAAGGATAAAAGGTCTTTCAGAAGAGAGGCCGCTTCCCTTGACTTTGAAATGAAGATCAAAAGGGGAGACCTCTAGGTCTGTATTGTTCATCCAATTTCCGAATGTCTGAGCATCCTCACATCTCTGAGGTGACCCACGTAAGTGTATCCAAAAGTGAATGTACAGGATATAAATCAGAGTCTGGAGGTTCCACTTATGCGCTACGATTCTAGCCCATCTATCATACTCCATAACGTTGTCATGATTGAAGTTGCTCGCATAGAATTTGACCCTCTTAGGGCACTTTCCTGTAACTGTTCTGAACTAACAGCAGTCAAAGGCATATTTGAAGGGTATTCTTGGCCAGCAAGGGTGTTTCTTTTTTGTTCACTGTGTTAGGGCAAGATCTGAGCCCATCCAGAAGGCAGATCTGAAATTTTCGTAAATCCTTGAAGTATTGATGCACCTCTGAATTTTCTGAGCATTCCAGGATTTGGTCTGAAGTTAACTTTGCATCATCTCTGCCTTCGTGGACAGATCAGCTACTTGATAGCATCTAATTCAAAGTTTGACTTATCATTGTATTTGGTTGTAGCAAAGGAAGTCTAACAAGGGCTTGACAGACTTGCTTGATCTTGTTCTGAATGTTTTGGTTTATGGTACAGATTTTCCAAATTGAAGCAGCAAGCATTGGAACACTCTAGTATATAGTTTGGTAGCATCTTGAAGCCTGACAAGAAGTCCTATGCACTAGTACAGTTACATATGTGCTAGGGCATGATTTATCCGGCCTGTGCAAAGAGAAGGATTTGATGAATATATTGTTACTAATGAGAAGTGATACTTTGATGTTGGTTCATCACAATAATGCTTGGGTTGACAGTAAGTTGTAACATTTATATTGAAAAGTTGCAGGATAGTTGTGTCATACATTTTCTGACAGAACAATACATTTATGACTGAGTTGAAATTACATGTACCCATGTATGTTGATCTAAGTGATGAGCTTGTGTATTGTTCCAAATGTTGATGAGCTAGGCCCTTCACGCTTGAGCTGTTGAAGTGATCAATGTTGTTTTGCCAGTAAAGAATACTATATGCTGTGATGATGAGTATATTGTGCAGCTTTTGATGAACTGTACTTCAATGGAAGTATTGTGATATTGAACAAAAGTAGAAGCAGTGAAGTGGTACATCAGCAGTAGTAATTGTTCAGAAACAGTATGGCCGAGTTACTGACAGCGTGATATTGATAATATGAACCATTGAGCAGCGTTATTGGCATAGCTTCAGCTAGTGTTTACAGCTTTCCATTATCATAACCTTTTGTAACATCACTAAGTTTTTTTGCAGCATTTGATTCATGGTACGTATTGGGTTCTCTCTGAACTATCTAGATTCCAGAGTGTGGCAGAAGATGTTAATAACAGTGCTAGTAAGGGCCAGGACTCTAAATCAGGGTTACATAAGAAACCCTGACATAATCAGATTTAAAGCAAGCTACTCCAGTAGGTCCTATCTAGAAGTTGTCAGATCTATCAGAAGGAAGTCTTGAAGCAGTTAAAATTTGGTATTGAAGGTTACAATCTAAGCAACGTTGGAAGTCACTTTTTTTTTAAAATAGAACTTGAATCAGACCCTTGGAGCAGCCCCTATAATCATAAGGGACAGTGGTTGGAACCTTGGAAAGCCCAGATTTTGTGCTGCCTGAATGAAAAGGACCTCCGTATAATGGATTGGTAGCAATCATGAAGCAGCTGATTGTCTGTATGATCTCATAAAAGGATTTCTTCACCCTGGCTAAAGAAGGATCATGATGATAATTTTCTCTCAGATTTGGAAGTTTACTAATACAATTGCAGTATGATAAAGTCCCATATTAAAGAAGAGGGGCAGATTGATGAAGACTTACTAAAGTAAGACTTTAGAGGGAGCCGCCAAGAGTATTCATGGAGTATCTGTGTGAAGGCAGCTAATCAATCTGAATGCCTACAAGCCCCTTGAGAATCAAGAACCCCGTAAACCAACAACACACATCCCGATGGGTTAGAGGAGGCAATGGTCTCTAAGGAACAACAGGCCAAGTACAGGCACCTACCTAAACCTCCAAAGAAGTTTCCAAACTCTGTGACATTGATGTGCAACATCATTTCGAGCCTTCCAACATTCAAGATGCAGTAGACCAACAAGTATGGTGGGACGCCATGGTGGAGAAGTACACCTCCATCATGAAGAATGATGTTTGCAATATAGTGCCAAGACCAAAGGGAAAATCAATAGTTGGTTCCACATGGATCTCCAAGATCAAGCATGCAGCAAATGGTAGCATTTGGAAATTCAATGGAAGGAGATGGTAGAAGGCAGTTGGGAGAATGCATAAGATAAGATAAGATAATTTTATTAATGTCCTCGGGTGACCACAAAAGTAGGTCAATGGGACTAAAGGATACATCCAGTGTAAATATAGGACATGTGGGAGTGCAAATGCAACTCCATTTTAACTCCAAAGCTAATAAGACTAAGATATGAATAAAATAGGACTAACATGAAATAAAAGTATAAATAGAGAATGTATAAAGTCATATGAGATGACCAAAAATGAGAAATGTGGAATATCTCTGTTGCGAGACTATGCAACTCCAAAGCAGCAAGGAGGGAGCTGAAGATGAAGCGGATGGGGTTAGCATCTCCCTAATATGATGGTCGATGGCGAGGGAGGCGCGCAAGGCAATCTCTCCCTATTCAGGTCCTCTAGAAACGTCAGGAAATCCAACTCTATCCCTATTCAGGTCCTCTAGAACCGTCAGGAAATCCAACTCTATCCCTATTCAGGTTCTCCAGAACTGTCAGGAAATCCAACTGAATGATCTTAGGGGGAGTAGATGAGCGAATGTTACTCCTACATCCAAGGCTGAAAGGAAGAATTTGTTGATCATTCTTTGTCTATTGTGTTGTGTCTAGGAGGAGGTATGGCAGGTGAGAGGCGCCCTATGTTGTCTCTGCCTTGAGCTATTCCCTCTGACTCTCAGAGGGTAGGTCGACTAAAGCATGGTACTGCATTTGCGGGTCGATCTCGAATGTACTTGTCTATCTCGGATCGGGGGGGTTGCAAAAAATCCAGAGGTCTCACCATTCTCCCATCTACTATAAACTGAGACTCTGTCTGTCGCTTGTTTCGACTAGCCAAAACAACTTAGAAGTAATAGAAAATAGTTCTAGAAACCCCAATATCGAAACAACTTGGAAGTAATAGAAATAGTTCTAGAAACCCCAATATGAGTCGAAGTGTGTAAGAGTTGAGATTTGAATGTAAACATCTCCTTGATAAAAAGGGCTACGGATCTTTGTTAATTTTAGGTATGTTTTATGCTTAGAGCAATTTATTTCAATTTTCACAGTTAGCTCAATATCTCTTCCAGATTCGCAATCACATTAGCGTTAAAGTAAACTGCAGATAAAACATAAACATAAATCGTAGAAGACAAGCCAAGACAAGAGGACACAAGATGTGGCGCTAGCCAGGGACAAACCCCAATGTGGGGAAACCCTTGATCAATTCTGCTTATATGTTCTTCAATAGTTCAAAAGAGAGAGAGAGATAGTACATATACATCAAAAATCAACACGTTGACTAGACAAGATAAGAACATAGATCTTCTCTAAGAAGATGTCTCATGAGGTAACTGATATGGACTCATGTGATTCCATCACCCTATCACAGTGCTGCCCCATGCTGTACCATCATACCATGTCTCATCACAGAGCTGCACCATGTTGCATCACTGCTGAGCTATACCTCATCATGTTGTACCCATCTTGCTGCTCTTCATCTTCATGCTACTGCACCATATCATCATGTTGCACCTCCTTGTGCTGCATCTTCAAACTGTACCTTACTGTGCCTATCATGTTGCATCCCCTTGTGCTGCACCTTGATACACTTGTGTTGCACACCCTGATACACTGCCCATAACAACTCTTGCTATGGTGCTATGGCCTGCGGCCTAGCACATAGCAACAAGCGTATCCCAAACAGTATAATCATTATTAACGCATCAACATTTAGTCTATAGAAATGTTGACTCTTGAACATGCTGTAATGTTGCAATTCAGGGGCTGATTAGGGTACTGACCACAATCCCTAACAGCCCATCTAAGCTGGCCCAGAATTGCTTTTAATGGTTGTGGTTGTCCTCCAATGAGTTGCTGCCCTCCACGTTGCATCATAACAGTCCTCCTTGATATAGTAGACCTCCCAAATCGTCCCACTAATGAACTGTTGTAACCTTATCTTTTCCTGTGGCTAGGGAAGTCATGAGACTGCATATAAGGAACCATTCAGATCCCTTCTCACAGTAGTCTAAGGGCACATGAAACCCTCGATGAATGCAGCCTAGAATAGTGTTAAGGTGACTGCATTTATGCCTGCGTTCAGCCATGTATAGACTGTGTCTAGGGCATGTTTAACCCTTCCTTAGATATGCAGCTAAGGCTCCTTTAAGGCTTCCTCATGTCTGCGGATTAGGGTCGCCTTGTTGCGTGTAGAAGTTCCCCTAAACAGTGGGTAGATCTCCCTTCTTTGTTGTGGATTAGGACCTCCACTTGGTTGTGTATAGGGCTCCTTATATTTGCAGATTAGGGCCTCCACTTGGCTGCGTATAGGGCTCCTTCTTTGCTGCGTATTAGGGCCTCCTTTAGACAGTTGTTAGGGCTCCTTTTAGCTACGTATTAGGGCATCCTTTAGACAGCTGTTAGCTCCTTTTGGCTGTGTATTAGGGCCTCCTTTAGGCAGTTGTTAGGGCTCCTTTTGGTTGCGTATTTGAGCTCCCTTTGACTGTGGCTAGGACTGCGTTCTTGAACTACGTCTAGGGCACATATAACCCTTTCTCCACTGCATCTAGGGCTTCTCCCTCTTGACCTCTCTAGCCACTAAACCCAAACGAGTGGAGAGAGATCTTAGGAGAAGTGAGTGTTTATATGACTTGAAGACCTCCTCCTTTTATAGTAAAACGTGGAGCACAAGAGGGGGCAAATTAGTTGTTGGCCGACCTTGACGAATTGTCCCATAACACAAATATAATCATATCTCCATGAATACTTATCGGAATTAGATGATCTTTAAAACAATCATACACCTCTCGATGAGAGGAGTCCAAGAAAAATATCAACTTTCATTAATAAGATGACCCACACGGAGTTTGGCCACATGATTGTTGAGGTGACTCTGGCCCAACACAACATAAAAATTTCTCATTTCCCACCCCGGTTTTCAGTTTCACCTTATTTCTCCCATAATAGTTAAATGCCCTTTCCCATATCCATACATTCAACAACTGAAAAAAAAATAATTTTTTCTGAAAACACAAATTCTGGAAATTTTACAGAACGCTGGAAAATGCAGAAATAAAAATCAGCAGGTACAAACAGCCAATAAACACATTTAAACACAGTGATTTTTGGTCAAGGTGACCCTGGAAAAACCCCCTACAACTCTTGGGGAAAACCAGTTCGAGAGCTCTTTCTTATTTCTGAAAATGCTTTATACAGTGAGAAATATTCAGCAAAAAATCAGCAAGCAAACTTTTACAACTTATCTCGTTTTCCGTGCCTCACAACCAATTGGAAAATACTTGCAAATAGCAAAACAGGACAACAATAAATGTTGTACAACCTCCTCGATTTCCGTGCCCACTTTCAGCCTTAAATGTTGTTGTACAGCCTACCTAGAAATGTGTGTCAAGCTGCCATAAATACGTTGTACGACCTCGATTTGCGTGCAGAAAACCTCGACAATATGTAGTACGGATTTGCCTCAATTTGCATGCCAAAGTACAGCCACTTGCTGTACAGCCTTCCTTGGAAAATGTGCCAACAAACTGCTCCTCAATTTCTGTGCAAACAGCTGTACGAATTTCTAGAAAATCGTGTCAAAATCTGCCTTTCACTGTGTGCTAACTCAGTTATACGGATTTGCTAAATTGCTGCCTTGGAATGTGTGCCAAGCTGTTGTCTCCTTCTCCTCCCTGTCTAGAAATCTCCCTTGTTCTCTTGATCTCCTTCTCTCAATCTGCTCATAAAATAATAAATAACCTTTTCCTCATTTTCCTCCTTTAATCTAACCCTAAGTGACTTTTGGGTGATCCCTAAATCCAATGGCTGAAATAGATTGAGATCAAAGGCTGAGATTAAATGCTCATTTAAATCTCACTTTCTATTTTTTAATTCTCCCCACTTTAATAAAGACCCACTTAGTCATTTATTTCCAGAGTCACTTTTCCTTTCTAATTTTACATTGACTTTATTAAAGTCACTTTAAAATTAGACTTTAGTAACTTTATCACTTAAAGTCACTTTTAAATTAGATTTGACTTTATCAAAATTATAAAGTCACTTTAGGAGAAAAATTAAATTCTTTTGGACACTCTTCCCTAGGCCAAAGATCAAAGCCTTAGGGAACCACCTGTCCTCTAGTACTAAATTTCAACAAGGTTATCGCATGGGCCAAATAAATACATCTTATCTCCCCATGAGAGATTGAGTTTGTAAGGAGATATGTTTTGAATATTCGAGCTATAATGCAATTGATTGATGTGGTCAGGGCATGTGTCTCCATTAGCAATTACTTCATGCACCAGCATATGGGAGAATATTCTTCTATGTTGGGCGGATTGGAGACACACAAAAACACTTGTTATATACCCAAAACTGAAAAGGAGAGGTAGGGAAATAAAAAGAACTAGTACAAGATAAGCCAACCTCCATATGCCTAGGTCTAATTATAGAGATTTTATATTTTCTCTTTTTTGCCTTCCCGTCACATTGCTCCGCTTTTGGATCAATTGTAGCTATTGCGGCTTCACCAATCGATGATATTTATGAACCTCTTTAGGGACGAATGCTTAAAATGTTGCAATAGTTTATTGTACAAATCTTCACATACGAAGAGACATTTGGCTTATATTACCAAAAAATGCACCTAGAAATATACTACTAGTGATGTTTTAGTAACTTACAGACATTGGATTGACACTCTGCATACTGCAATATATAAATTGATTAAAATATTTGGTAAAGAATATTATGAACACAATATACTTACAAGACCACCAGAAATCTTCAACCATTTGAGAAACGAAGGGAGCAATGTTTCGCAAATGATGTCAACTTAATATATGAATATATACTCGGCCATGGTGAGCCTCAACCTGGACGACACCATCAAGGTGTCCATGACACACTCTTTCGAGGCCTTCAAGTCATCCTTACTACCTCGTAGTGGATCTTTAATGAAAAAACATTGGCTTACATGAAGCAACTCTTGGACTTCTTTCAGCGATGCACGTGCCCTTTTTGGTCAATCTATACCTCTCTTTCGGCTACATGGGAAACTGACCAATGTCCCTTTGGACTATGCTCTCTTCTGACCAAACAATGGCGTGGTCGATTCCAAGGCCAACATACACTATGACAAAGTTTTTCTACGCCCATATTGACGTCGAGTAGTATTTTAATTCTATTCAATGAATATCATATCTACCACAATTTGATACCACTGTTGCAAATTAATTCAACTTCTATTAAGAATCATGTACATATAAATGCAACATACAAACCGTTGGTTTCAACTTCCACGGTTTCATGGACATGCAGTAATCGTCCACCATAACCCCAACAAATTAGGTGTCTAACAACAACTTTGAACCTTGCCGCAAGTCCGAGCCACAAAATATGGCGGAATTGAATTTGAGGTTTCGTCTATCCTCAAGAGTAAAGTAGAGAAACAAACTTAACTGACCAAATTTCAAGAGGAGGTTCTATGCACGAGTTGGACGATGATTGTAGCTAAGCATTTGGAATTGTGATTTCAGCAATAGATGAAGATGTTTAGACCTTATTTTGAGATAGCCATATGCCGCACTCGGAAGTCTCTTTTGCAACCAAAGGTGCGAACTCATGGGTGGATTGAGTAGGTTGTTTTGAATGTAGATTTTAGGGCTTCATTTAGGATTAGATATAGAGCTATCTTGGATATTTTGCACCAATGTAATGCATTTGTGAAATGTTTATGATAACATTTGTGGGTTTACTAATGGCCCCTTTTTCGATATCTTGGTGTACCTCTTTATGGGCATTATTGTATTGTATGAATGTGACATAATATTGTAATATGACAATAATAATGTGATGATTGGACTGTTACACGTGAGAGGGAATGTTAATTGAAGATTGGTCATTATACTTGTGTTTTGATTACATGTTGTATTCCACAAACATAATATATCTAACATGTGAATAGAAGTGCTAAGAGTGTAATCTGGGAGGCAAATACTCGAAAGTTGGTCATTGCAACTTTAAGGAACCTCGTCGATGTCTCACGCTTAGAGAGGGCCTCGACACGCTGTAATTCGAGGAACGCTCTAGGGTATTACACAGTGAAAGCTTTTAAAAATGATGAAAAAGTTGCCCCAGAGAAGTGGAAAGACTAGGATGAGAGAAGGGTTAACCCTTGCCTCCATGATTGCTCCCTTTTTTCATCTATACACTTAGGATGATGGACCTCCATCAAGTGGTTGCATGGCCATGGCACCTTTTCGTGAAGACCTTCCCCTCCATTCCCATTATAATCACAAGAACCTATGGATTGAAGGGTTGACCTAGGACATGTCACCTCCCCTTGGGGGCTAGAAAGAAGCAATAGGGTTGATTATCTAGCCATCCTTAATAAAATTAGGGAACACTTTTATGGAACTTATTCTATTGAGATATTTGAAGGTGATCTCAATTTCAGTTGTTATTACGTCCTTAACAATTAAGTGTGGTCCACTATGATGCATCTATTATCATTGTGCCTAGTGATTGGTGCAATTTGTTGTGTATCTTGAGGTTGTTGTAATCTAAATGTTACCAAAGTACAAGATAAGGATGCTTTCACATGTCACTTATCTAATCAAACACACCACACCTTGTAGGGAATGAAGCACTCTTTGCAAGAAATTAAATCGCAAGGAAGGTGAATCACAATTGAATGAAAGTAAACACACTGATAGAGTAAAACAATAGCCACTAGAGGTGACTTGTTCAAGTATGATGATATTCTTCATTGTTGTAACATTTATGCAATAACACATGCTTATTATGAAAATGTGATTAATAAATAATTTTAAAATAAGGCCTATAAATCAAGAAATAAGATTCACGCAACTCTTGATCTATAAACTACTACCGTGCTGAAAATTAGGCAAAAATAAGCTACAAATGACTTGCAACAATAACCAAAATTTCTAGAAACACAAATCTGCACGACATTAATTAGACAATCAATTACCCATGAAGCTAATGCCTAAAATGTATAGCTTGGAGTTGTAGCAATAATTAGTCAATAGAAATGTGGCATAAGAGTGTTATTGTAGCAAAAGGAAAATAATGGAGTTGCAACCAGAGTGATTAACTACAAATTAATATAATTATAAACACAAAATATAAGCTAGTGCTACAAGCAGTACCAGGCTAAGGAGGGGGCCCTACCTCCTTAGACAAGGTAATATTAAATCTTCAATTCAATATAATACGAGAACACCATCGAATAATTGGAGCAAAAGACACTTTTCATTGTAGGAATGTAGAAATTACACAATGTGTTTCAATACTTTTTCTTTCCCCTAAGGCTTTGAAGGAATTCAAGTATTTATACAAAATGTTAGCATATAAATTGAGTTAAAGATCGGATAGCCAACCTATAAGAGAATCGGGTAGCTCATCCTTCAAAAACTCTTTCTTGAATTTGGTATGCGGTTAACAAATGTTAACTCGGATTAATTGGGAGTCATTAGTATGTGAGTTGTCCTCCTTAATCGCTAACCCACTTGCCTATGTCATCTTCTATCGTGGGAAACTTGTGTTGACTGTATAGTTGAACCATTGCACAAAGATTTGGCATGATATGTCAGATTTGTAACAACGAGAGTTATGGAAATAGGAGTTGCAATAAGGAAAAACGTAGAAAATTGAGCAACAAAGTGGCAACACAAGAGTTGTAGTATCTTCATTGGATCATATGTAAGTTGCAGCATCATTATCTCTGTAAGTGTCAACGCCAGAGTTGCAACAATGATGATTATAATCGGAGTTGCAACAACTGCGTACTATATCTAGAGTTGTAGCGCCTATAGGAAGTTGCAACAACTACGTACTAGATCCAGAGTTGTAGCGGCTACAGGGGGTTGCAACACTTGGAATGCAGTGGCGACACTTGCACATGAGAGGAATGTTAATTGAGTGTTTGGGCATTATACTTGTGTTTTGATTACATGTTGGATTCCACACACGTAATATATCTAACATGTGAATAAAAGTGCTAGAAGTGTAATCTGGAACCTCGTCGGTGTCACACACTCAGAGGGCGTTGACGCGCCTTTACTCCAGAAGCGCTTTGGGGGCATCAAATTTTCAAAGATTTTAAAAAAGAAGAAAAAGTTTCCTCAGAGGGGTGGAAAGAGTAGGATTAGGGATGGGTTAACTCATGCCTCCATTTTTGCTCCCTCTTTGCATCTATACAGTAAGGATGATGGATGTTTATCAACTGGTCGCATGGCCATGGCACCTTGGCTTGAAGTCCTTCCCCTCCATTGTCATTATAATAGGGCTGATTATATAGCCATCCTTAACAAAGTTAGGGAACACTTTTATGGTTCTTATTCTATTTAGCTATTTGAAGGTGATCTCAGTTTCAATTGTTATTACACCCTTAAAATTAAGTGTGGTCCACGGTGATGCATCTATGAACATTGTCCCTAATGATTGCGAATTTCACCTTATCTTGAGATGGTTTTGCTTGGTGGTTTTTTATATGTGAGTTTAGGCCTTTGAGAGCTTATAATACTAATATTTTTGTAAATGTGAAGGGATATACATCATATAAATAGAGGATCCCTTCCCAATTTACATTTGGGGACATTTTGACTTGATGTTTGTGGATGAAAATTTAGGGTTAGAGTCCTTTTGCCTTTTAAATGCAAATCTAACTCTTATTATGGTGAGTCCTCACCGAATAGTGTTGACGTCATCCTAATCTATTTTGTGCTCTAGAAACCCTAATTGTAGCCAAGCTTCAACTTGACGCCTTTATGAGGGCTTACCCTTTTCATTTTGTTGATCCAATCATTAAATATACTCTTTATATCACTTCTACATGTCTAGGTATTCCTTCATAATTGGATATCAATAAACCCTAGCTTACGCACATCCTTGTTCAGTGTAGGGTTAGTATACTAAAAGAATTGAGCCCATTCAATGATTAAGGTATCTTTCCCTAGGCCAATTATATCGCCTAAGAGCGCTCTAACTAGTGACATGTCTTTTAATTATCCTCCGAATAACTCGGGAAGACAACCAAAAGTATTCTCATTTAATTGTCAATCTTGGATTTGTTTGAAACTTGTGAATTGTCGTGCATTGTATGTGCTAGTGCACTTTATTGTGTGTGTTGAGGTTGTAGTAATCTAAATGTTACCACAATACAAGATAATGATTCTTTCACATGTCACTGATCTAATCAAACACACCACACCTTGCAAGAAATGAAACTCTTTGCAAGAAAGTAAATCACAAGGTAAATAAGGTAAATCACAATTATATGAAAGTAAACACACTCACAGAAAGTAAACATAATGGCTGCTAGAGGTGACTTGTTCAAGTATGATGATAATCGTGATTATTGTAACATTTACACAATAGCACAAGGTAATGATGCAAATGGCTTATAAATAAATAATTTAGAAATAATGCATAGACATCATGATATCAGTTTCACAAGTTACTTAGATAACTTACTATTAAATCTTTAATTCAATAGATCACGAGAATGCCATCGAATAGTTGGAGCAAAGACACTTTTCATTGCAGGGGTGCAGAAATTACACAATGGATTTTAACAATATTTGCCCCCCAAGGCTTTGAAAGAATTCAGGTATTTATACAAAATGTTAGTATCTAGACTAAGTGAAAAATCAGATAGCCAACGTAAGAGAATCATAC
>APFE030597399.1:0-16604 GCA_000404065.3 Pinus taeda
TTGAACTCCGAGCTGATGGTGGAGAATTCGAGGTAAGGGTCCATAAATGAAGGGGACACCTTCCTACAAATCCTCTCCACGAATTTGGCTGCCAAGTGCTCATTTAAACCTTTGATTTTGTCTCCAAATTGACCAAAAAGATTGCATAAAGCACACATTAGACTTGTTGGCAGAATGACTAACCCAAATCACTCTATTAGCATAAATATAATAAAAAACATGCAATAAACTAATGAGAATGGTGGATTAAGTCGAATTAGGAGGCTGAATGAGCCCATATAATTATCCATTTTTGGGGCTCATCAATGTAGTTAGGAGGACTACAGGCGATGAGGGGCAGGATCCTTGAGGTACCCAACCTCTTGGGTTATACCTTGCTACAGGAGCCCCGAAGAGGAGTAGCAGGATTGGCAGATATAGGTAGAGACGGATGTGAATGAAGCGGCAAAGAGTGCTACAATGCAGGAGTCCCTAGGTAGCGCGAGGTTAGCAGGCTGCAACAGTGCGAGAGGCATGAAGAGTGTTGCTACAATGCAGGATGGCACATAGAGGTTTGCAGTGGTGCGAGATGCAGGGAGTTGTTGCAGTAGCGCAAAGGTCAGTAGAGGGAGCACTTGTTAGCGATAGAGAGAGCTTCAACATCGGGAGTGTTTCTAGCTTGAAAGGGATGTCAGAAGTTGGGTGGATCAGTTATTTACTTCTCAGTAATTGAGCTGCAGTGCAATAGCACAATTAGCATGATGAGAGGGGGATGCAGTGCAGATGCAATGTTGGGAGGATGGACCAGTAGCAACACCAATGCAAAGGGAGCTGCCATACGGATGTAGCAGTGGCATTGGTAGGGCCATGGGAAATAGTACAAGATGTAGTAGTGCAGAGGTTGTTGAGTGGGGACACCTAGCATCAGCACACGGACCGGTGCCAGATAATCAGAGTGATGCTCAGTGAGGAGTATTATTAGAGCACAATCTTCGCTAAGAGGGAGTGTTGATTTGGGGTAGCATCGGATATGCTCTAGCCATGAAAATTGGTGGAAAGGCTAAAGCACATGAGATCTCCAAGGCCTAGAAATGGTTTGGACAGATTTTACTTGGTTTGGGAGATATTAAAATAATTAATATTTTTAATGGAGCTCCTAAGTCTAAACTTAGGAAAAATAAAATATTAATGGCTATTATTATAAAACTGGGTTAGAAGGTTCCAAAAGTCATGGATCAAGCCAAACTTAATCTTAGCCGTTGATTAGAGATTTAATCTTGGTTGTTGAAGGACCGACAGGAAAAGTATAAGAGGAGTTTTGAGGGTTAGTTAGAGAATACATGAGAGTGATCAGTCATTCATTTTGCTAGAGCGAGGTTGCTAAGTTGCTAAGAAAAAGTGAATCAATGATCATCAACGGGGGGGGGTAGTGAGTATTGGACAGAGGCAGAGACAGTACTAAGAGACTAGTGTAGAAGCAGGGAGAGTGAGAGCAACAACCAGTTCAGGCCACGTAGAGGCCAGTAGAGACATCGCAGAGGCCATAGGGATTGCGTCATCCATGTAGAGGCTGCTGGAGTGACGTAGAGGGTCCCAGAGGCTGCACATTGCCTCAGAGGGTCTTGGGGCTGACGGGGGTCAGTAGAAGGTTGATGCAGAGGCCAAAAGGGCTAGTGTTGAGCTTCAGTTGTGCCAGATAGGGTTTCGTGGGACATGTTTTCTGAATACCTGTTTCTGAATATAGAGGTATTGCTGCCATGTATTTTTTCTCTGTCGAGTGAGCTGGTTAGGCATCCAGTTGTACTCAAGGAAATATTGCATAATAATAAACCCTCAGAATAACTACACCAGTTTTCTCGCATTGGGTTTTTCCATGGACATTTGTCCAAAAATAACGGTGTCACTTGTGTGCTTGTTTTCTTTCAGTTGATGATCTATAGATGTTGTGATTGTATTGTGTTTATTTCGTTATTTAAATGTTTTAAATAACTTGTTCAAAATTTACAAGTTGAAGAAATAAACCAGCAGAATACATATTAATTTTCTAACAGATAGACTTAGAGAATTCAATAGCTTGTACTTTTGGTTCTTGAACCTCAAGCACTACTTAGCTTGAATTCATAGCCATACTTGTGTGTTGAAATGAGGAAGAGGTGCATCGGGGATTGACGTTCCAGGAAAGAGTCGAAGCAGGCTTGCCGATCTCTCCATCATCTATTTTTGGAGGGTTCTTGTGGGTGTGTTGTCTTGTGGACCCTCTACTGCATTAGCTCTATTGTCACTCAAATTGTACACTGGAATGCAACAACGCTTAGGGCAGGGGTTGTCACTCTGATCCCCACCCTCTTCGTTTAAGCTATCTCCTAAAAGTAGGCTAGTGGGGTAGTCCCTATGGATGAGATGATGAGCAACTTGTTGGGAACCAACAAGTCAAGGATACACAACTGAATGGCCTAACAACTTGGGTTAAAATTAAATGTCAAGTGAGATTATTAAACACAATTTGATTAGATTCCTTAAGATTAGGGATGAGAGACCAGTGCCTTTAAGTTAATTACTTGCACAATATAGATCATTATTCCAAGTCGTCGATAGAACAATTGTTGCAGGATGCAAATTCTATCCTAAATGAAGTGTATGACCTAAATTTAATGTGTGATGTAGGATCTTGGTAGATTTTAATTAGATGCCCTATTTAGGTGAATCCTTCTTCTCAATTCTTTTGGAACTAGTCTTGAACGCAAGTTGTAGCAAGAAGCCCAAAGGAAGGAGGCTAAGTCTGCATTAATGATACCTCCCTTGGGGTTCTAACCACCTAGGTGCCTCTATTACTACAAGGGATTGCCCACAAGAGAACTGCAAGGTCACCTTTTTTTACCCTAGGAAAATTTTATTAATGAAAACAAAATTACATGTCGTAGACGCTTACAAAGCATTCAATCATGCTAGTTGAAATTGGTGTTCACATAGACAAAAAAATTCTTCGAAATGGAAATAAAAGAAGACAAATTACCCTTTTCTACATTTCTTCTTTTCTACCTTTCGCCATTCTCCTTGTGATGGAGTGGTTGTAACAAGTGCTAGTTGGGACCCTTCTTTCAGCTTTGGATTTTCCTTATTTGAACCCAAACTTTCAAAAACATGATGACGTTTTGAGCCCCCAGGCTCCTTTGCTTTAGGGATGATCTCTTGTCGCGATGTATGTGTTGGGGTTCTTGAGTCATCATGATTTATTCCTTCCTTTTCGACGCTATCTTGAGGAATCCAGGTTTCTTCAGTGGTAGGGGGCTCTAGTTCTTCATCATCCTCTTCTTCTTCAGACAACTGCTGAGGAAATTTCCATCCCTTGGGATGCTTCCCTGATTTCTTCTTTCTTCGAGGCGTTTTCTTAGTATCAGGACATGAGTTTTGTAGATGTCTGGTCTGTCAGCATATACGAAATCTAAAAGGCATGTTCTCAAAATCTAAAAATTGTGTCCAACACTATTTGTTATGTGTCAAGAGGATACAATCAAGAAATCCTTTGCTGAGATCCTTTCTGGCAAAAGTGTAGATGCATTCTTCGACTCGTTGTGTCTTTGTATTGATGTATATCCCTAAGAGTTTCCCAATGTCTTCAAGCACTTTATGGTTCCAGAAATGTATGAGGAGATTATGCAATCGAGCCCAAACTAGAATCACAGGCCCTCTTGTAATATATAGTCACGTTCCTCTGATGATGCAAACTTTACTATGAAAAAGTCCCTAGAACAGAGGTGAATCTCGCAATTTATTGACCAAGTTGTGAGGATCCAGTGGAATAGATCGACGGGTTTTGGCCATAAACGTTGAATCTACACATAACTTCTTGAGATTCATAGGTTGTACATAGATCATTTATTTCTGATAGATCTATAATCATTGTTGGTATTTGATTCAATTGTTCCACGATATAGAGACTAGGTATATTGTGTGTTTGATCTGGTATTGTTGATGCTCCCGATTTTCCTTTGAGGATTTCCTTGAATGAAATTCCTCCATTTACTAGTCCTTGATTCACTTTTTCTCCTTCGGGAAGAATAGATCCGGGTACTCCCCTTGCTCTCTTTTGATAGCTTGATCCAGGAGAGCCTCCCCGAAGCTTCAGATTTAGTACAACGGTGGATGATGGAAGAATGTTGTATTCTTGTAAACTTAGTTCATCCTGCATGGATTTCCTCTGCAGATCAAGCTCTGAAGGGGCACCATAATACCAAGAAAATGCAGGATATTTTGCTTCAGATGATGGACGCTCTCCGAGGCCTGAACCTAGAAAATAATTGATTTCCCATTTTGGGTTTTAATAAAAATTTGAAAAAGTGTTTTGTTTCTCATATCCGTCTCTCGATCATGATAATCACACAAATCATCAACCAGAGAAAAATAGGAAAAATTATCAGAGACCCTCTCTACACGATCCATCAAGGAAAGCCCCACATTACAATCGTCTTGAGAGAACACAGATATTTGTGGAACCACTCGGAATAGGAGGGAGGAATTTGGATCTGGCCAAATCAGAGGTTGATCTTCAACTTGGAACTCTAGATCTGGGTGGCCTAACCAAACCGAAGGCTGATCTTCAACTTGGAAGACTAGATCTAAGAGTTGGTAGGGTGATTTATGCAGGGTGTCACGAATCAACGTGAATATCTCCAGATCCGACCAATTCGAGTGTCGATCTACCATTGAGGAGCCGAGATCTGCAAAAAGGTGAAGTAGATCTGGATCTAGGGTCCCTGTATATCTTTGGATGTGACATTGCAAAAGCAAACCCATCGGCTTATTTCCAGCATTACCAGTAAGATCCCAGAAGGCTTGGAGAGTGAGTGTATGAGGGGTTCACCCCACAGGTTTGTTTGATAATCACCTACGCGAATTTCTGCGTATCTGGATGACGAAGAGCGGTAATGGAAGGAGCCAGAAGGTTGCAACCTCTCCTCAGAACAATCACAGTTGCTATTGTGTTCACCATCTCTTCCTCTCTCCAATTCGAGAATTGCAAGGTCACCTATGTTAACTACGAATGAGAGTCTCGATTCCTCAAATTGTGTGAAAAAGGTGGTCTTGTTTTTCCTTCAACAAAGCTTATGCTTGGAGTTAAATTTTAGGAATGCACTTCTAATTCTATAATGAAAGTGCAGATATGAGAGATTGCTTCAATGAGATTATAAATATGTTAAATGCTCTAATCAAGATTAAATTACTTGAAAACAAGATGCTCACAATGATACTCAACACAATATGACAAGAGCAATAAATAGAGTGCTTAGAGAAAAAATTAGAAATTATCCCAATGAAACAAGATTTAGCAATACCAATTATCCAAGATACTTATTATAGTTAATTAAATCTCATTTAATTTCTCTTATGCAATTAGGAACAAGAGCAACTCTAGAGCACGATGATGAGATACTATCTGCTTGTCACGTAGATTATGAACCAATTGCAATATCTTCTTAAGCACAAATGTAACCAAAAAGAACAAGGAGAAATGAGATTGCTAAAAGTGATATGCAATAAAAGAGAGGGCTAACAAATGCATTCAACTACTAATGAGATGTTCATACAAGAGAAAACCCAATGCAATGAAAGACAATGCAAGAATGCAAGAAACAAGTTAATGAACTAACTAGCTATCCTCAAGATGCAAGACATATATAATTAATTCACCAATGATTCCTCACAATGCTATCACTTTGAAAATGCACCAGACTTAAGCAAATCATATCACATTGCTTTCACCATGAAATCAGTCCCTAAACTTGAATGAGAAGCTCAAAAAGCAAGTTATTTAAGCCCTTGGATGATATATATTACTATTTATAGTTATTAGGCTTATTTGGAGGTGTTTTTAGGCTTCTTTAGGATGATTAACACTTGATTATGCCATTGTTTAGATTAGTCTTCAGATCTGGTTGTTCATGACAATCAACAAAAGAGAGGAAGGAGAGATGATCAAACCCTTTAGGCCTAAAGGCCTTGTTCCACTACCAAGTGTGCCAAGTTGAGGCAAGCTTGAGGCACCAAATGAAATGACTTGGAAATGGTTTATCCTTTGAATACCTGCAACCACCAATGATTAGCTTTAAAACCAAAAGAATGCTCTCAAAACCTCACAACCAAGACAAGGTGAGTCTCTTAGGCTAGCGGATAAGGCAAATGGCTTCAAAAATGTGATGTGAGGCTTCCAACAAGTTCAAGACACTTGCAAACACAAAGGATTAACCCTAAAAAATAATTCAAATGATAAATCAAGCAAATGGTTAGGGTTTAGACACCCTTTAGGGTTGTGTCTAGTGCTAAAAGCCCTAGAAACCCTTGTTGTTAAGTGGGAGAAGGCCATTTAGGCCTACGGTTAGGCTCCAAAGGCTTTGGACGATGAAATAAACAAACTTAAGCCCTTGTAACCATTCTTCAATGGATAATGAGCTTGCAAAACTAAGATTAGTTTGCTAGACAAGAAATTTCATGGATTAATGGAAAAAATACAATTAGAATCCACTGCAAAACCTTGCCAAAAATCACTTTAAGCCTGCAAAAAAATTTGTTAGCCCTTAAAATCAATTGCAAAGATGGATCCATTCTAGGGTTGCGACTAGGTAAACAAGGCTTAATTAGGTTTGTAGCTAGGCCTTAGAGGCTGAAATAGGATTGCCCTCAAATCTCTACAGCTAGTTGCGGATGCCCGTGATGAAGTAGATGGATGAGAATCAGCTACAAAAAAATTGATTTCCTCCCCAAAATTGACTTGCAAAGCTTCCAATGATAAAATACTTGTGAAAAACCTTAGTTTCAGCAACAAACAAGCCCTCTAGGGCTAGCGACTTCCTCAAGGAGGCTTAGCATTAGAAGAAAAACACTTGGGTCTTGTAGATCGAACCCTAAAAGGTCTAGATCAACCTCTTCCAGTTGAATGCTCTCCTTGTTTGAGCAAAACAACCCCTCAGGCAAAAATACACCCAAAGCCTAGCCGTCTAGGCTAGGTGAGGGTTTCAAACTTCTCACTTCAGATTTGTCTTTAAATCCTTGAGCTAATGGCACTTGCAAGTCAATTAAATAGAGGCAAACCACAAGATCTAGAAGATTCTGAAATAAAACCCCAAAATATTATCTACAAAATGAGAAAAATAATATACAATGGTTAGAAATAATTTACAAAATAATTTACTCTATTTACAATTAAAATCAAGCTCTAGTTAGCAGATAAATCATTTATAGCCCAAGTAGATTTTGAAAATAAATAAGATAAATACTTTTTATTTAATGTTTTAAAGCAAGATACTTGTGCTAATGGAACAATAATTTCAGTTAAATAATAATTAGAACAATAAGATCAATTCAACACATACCATGAATCATCAAGCGAGAGACACCTTGAATTGAAACCCCAAATACTTTTTATTAAAAATGTTCCTGCAGAGCTTAGCCTAGTATAGAAGATTTTCAATTGAGTTTAGACCCTGGTACAATGAGGAGCTTGAAAGCTTCCTTATATAGAAAAAATGAGAGAGATTAACCCCTCCAAGTGGAAATAAAGGTTAGTCGCATTGATCCATGGCTTGATCCTTGTTGAAAAAATTCCATCCCTTGATCAACTGGCACAAATCTCTAAAAAAATTGATCTTCCTTGTTCTTTGTGTTGGAGCGTCAATCTTTGACTAATGGATCACTGAAGGACCTTCAAAAAGTAGAATCATCGTTACTTGTGCAAAATAAATCATTTTTTGGCCCAAAAAAATTGATTTGCCAGAAAATAGTCTTCTCTAGTGCAATCAAATTTCTGCATTGGGTTCTTCTACCTTGGAAATGAGACTTTATTTTTAACTTGAATATTCCCCCTTGAAAATAGCCTCAAATAATTTTTTTTTGATGAATTTTCCACTTGGAGGGTAGTTAATTTTCCCTTCATTTGATTTTTTAACAACTTTCGGCTATTTTAATTTTTATTTTTTGCCAAAAATTAAAATTAAAAGGCGTGGGGATTTAAAATTTTTCCACCCTCTAAGTGTATCTAAAAATTATTTTGGTAATGATGTTTTAATTATGATGAACCAATCACCAAAAATATTCCTATATAGCACTATTACATCAAGATATTACAAATTCAACCCTTAGAAGGGGAAATACACATAGACCTTGACTCTTAAGACTCAACCAAATTTTGCGACAAGACACATGATCTAGTATGAAAAAATATATAAACTTGATAACACTAAAACTCACCTAAGACCTTGTCAATGAGTCCCACCCTAGTTTTAGGGTATATCTAGGAGAAAACATTGCCAATTATCCGTGTTTACAAACACAGATAGATGAGGTTAAAAAACCTCCATAGAGTGAAACCCTTTGAGAAGGATTATAGGATTACATAGGTGTTGTTACATGACTTAATATTCATACTATAATCATTTTTACATTATAAAAGTGGAATTTGAGATTATGATGATGAAATTTACCCAAAATTTTTATTACATTGTTGTATACCCTACATCTTGGATGGTTGACATGTACATGGTCAACATGCTCGATAGGCAGGGTTGCTTCAGTGTGTGGTGAACAATAATTTTGTTGTCCTATTGCCTTTGAGCATTAAATGGTTTTTATTGTGGGGTATACATGTTAAGTTTAAGTTTACGTGGCTCATTGGTGGTGCTTGGGTCTTGTATATTTTCTTAATTTTACCTTTGTGGTATTTTGAGATTGTGAGCGAGTTTTCACTCTTAGTTTTGTGGCTCGACAACCTATTTCTAGTGCTTTGGCATGTGGGTTGGTGTTTTGGTCTATGTGATGTCAATGGTTTCTTGTTTTGTTGCTCTTCTAAGTGGTCATTTCTCTCGGTTCTCTTTTCTGTGTCTGCCCCTAGTGTCCTCTCATTCCTGGTGTCTGGAGGGTGGATTTTTTGCTGGAGTTGGATAGTTGTGGTGTGTTGGGTAAGGCTATCTACCTTTCTCTTGTGGCCTCAGGGTGGTGCAGTGGTTTTAGGATGACTTCTTTGTTGTAGTTTTTGTTGGCTCTTCGAGCCTGGTGTGTTGTGGGTGGATTGTTGGTGGGAGCTTGGAGTTGGTTGATCCAGGAGGATCTCGAGACACCAAGGGGATGGATAAAGGCTCGAAATTCAAAGTGGCAGAAAGAAGAATTTGATGGCATCAGTTGAGAGGGCTCGTCTTCCTGATCGCAGTGGCATGAACGGTTTTTCAATCTAAGCTGGTATGCAAAATAGAACTCTTCAAAGATTGGTATGGTAGAGGAAAAATGAGACGACACAGTACGCCACATGGCATCCCAGTCAGCACGTGGGACCCACATGGCAGCCCGTCATTAGCCTCCTAAACCTGCACAAGAAAATATGAGATATTTTAGTTACAACTACAATTTTTATATAGTTATCCAATTAATTATATAAACAACAATATCCCAACCGTTCAACATATATGGTAAAAACCAACATAACAAAAACCATAAATATAAACCGTTGGAAAATGGTAGTAATGGGTGGACTAACCTACGTATATGGGAAAAATATTATGGTTATACCATATAACATATATGGTAAGGTTAACATACAATGCACCTAAACCAAACAATATATAATAGTTTGTTATCCAACAAACGTATACCATATAAGTCCAAAACGTATGCCATACCAACGAAGATCATGGTTGAAGTGAAGTTTGTAACTAACGTATAATGGTTATACTTGTAAAGATTGCAACCAACGCATGGGGTAACGTAACCAACGGAGATACGAATATGGACCACACAATGGGCATGGTTTGGGGGCAGCCACATGGTGATCCCGCCGCCCATATATGTCATGTACAGCACCTAAATTAAACACGGTTTCCGTAGGATGGGGATGGGATGGGTGCGGTCCTGTGGAGTACGGGCCCACCTATGGCATACATTTGTTTTTAAATGGTATATGATATTTATAAACCATAATCATATTATGGTTTAATCCGTCAAGGTTATATAAACTCATTGTTTAATCCGCCTCAAGGTTATATAAATAACTATTTGACATGGAGAGATCAACGAGCACGGATTTTGAGACAAGTTGGCGGAACCCTGAGCACTTAGAGACATTGGTGGAACTTCGCCTAAAGCAGAATTTTTGCGGAAGTGTGATTTTGGTCCAGTATCAGAACTAGGCAAGTTTTATATCGATTTTGCACTTCTCGACGACAGGAATCCAACGGTTGTGTTAGTTTTTGCAGCAGGGCTCTCCAATTTTTGGGTATTTTTCAGCATGGAGGTATAATGCTTCATTTTTGTAACTGATGAATGTAACTCCTTTTGATGCCATTTTTAATAAATGAAGGCCTCCCCACTGATCGAGCAGGGCTCGAAGATGTAGTCCAGGAGGGACGAACTCCGTTATCAAGTTCTTGTCTTCTTGTCTTCTTATGTTCTTCTTCTTCTTTCTCTCACATGTGCACATTTAAAGTTTATCTTTGATTAAGCTACAAACTGTATATGTAATTCTTTTAATGCATCTATAAACAAAAGATAACCTCGATCATTGGTAGATGTGTGGGACAATGTCCCTTCATTATTATCTCCTGGCCTCAGGGTGGTTCAGTGGTCCAACACAAGGCTCTCTGTGATGCCAATGTTATCTCTTGTTGCATCAGTGTCCACCCATGACAACATGCCCCCTCGGTGCGAAGGTCGTCAACAAAGGGTTTTCGTTCGTTAGGGCTCCAAGAGATGAAGAAGACCCTTTGTCCAACCCTCCCTTCAGCCAACATCAAATGTTCCAGATGTTTCTCATTCACAAATGTCTTTAGAATTGTTGGTTTAGTCCTTGCTTACAAATTTGGATCAGTTAAATCAGACATACTAGGAGGATTGTGTGGAATTCATGAAGATCCTTGGTCATATCCAACATAACCAATGGCAGTTTAATGATAGTATGGAGAGACTATGGCGCGATCAACATCGTACTCTTAAAAAATTAGAGAGACTAGATGCAAGGTTGACCCATATGGAGGGCCATGTACACTGTGACTACAAACCACCCCGTCTTTGGGGCAGGTCCAAACAACCTTGCTCCAATTAATTTTGCTGATTAGGGATGAACATGGAAGTTCTTTTGCTTTTATATGTATTTTAATCTCTAGATATCTTTACATTATGTAAGTTATTTAAGTATATGGGTCTATTTGCTAGCTAACAAATCCAGCTAGAGTGAGGCTGGCAAATTTTTTGAGATATACATTGTAAATCTTAACTTCTTGAGTTAATAGAAGATGTCGAATTAAAAAAAAAGACTCTCTAGATGTCTTTTACATTATGTAAGTTATTTAAGTATATGGGTCTATTTACTAGCTAACAAATCCAGCTAGAGTGAGGTTGGCAAAATTTTGGAGATATACATTGTAAATCTTAACTTCTTGCGTTAATAGAAGATGTCGAATTAAAAAAAGAGAATTTGTTTTATATATTCATAAAATAATAATATATTAATAGTTTTATAGTAAAAATTAGATATAAATAATAAATTAAATTATAAATGTCTAACATAATGATTTATAAAATGTAAAATCAAATTGATAACTTAAAAAGGTTATATTAGGTAAATTTGATTATATACGCTATTTAAGTTAAAAATTACGGTATATATTGGAATTTTCCTAGATATTAAATTGTAGTATTTATAAACTTTTCCATCTTCCTTTAATCAAACAAAATTTAATAATAAATTAAATTTTCTTTATATTTAATACAACTTGAGATTAAGTCAATCGTAAAAATAATGAAGTGTATTAATAAAAAATTAATTTTGATTAAAATGTTATTAATAACGGTAAATTTTATTAAGTTTATGGGGCGTAAAATAAATGGTGATAAAGCATTTTATTAATATATTAAGTGTGTAAAGTTTATCAATTTAAAATTTAGTGGAATAAAATTTAACAATGTTAAGGGTTGGTGTGGCCTAGGCCAAATGTGATCCATGAGTGATTTTCACAGCTTAAAGTTGACCACAGCTCCTCAAATCACAAATTAGGCATGTCAGTGATCTCAAAACTCACAATACCTAACAAACAAAAAATAAAAACAAATTATATTAAATGGTATAACAATATTTATATTAAAATTCATGACCAATTAAAAATTTAGTGTAACTCAAACTTAATTGAAATTGAATTTTATTATATTGTTGGTAATAAAAATTAAATTGGATGATTAATTATCGTTAAAAGATATCTTAATTTAAAAATCAGTTAAGGTTATCAGTAATTTTAAAAAAAACTGTATGGAAGCATAAGGTATAATTTAACTATTAAAATGAATATTATTATTTAATAGATAAATGTAATTGCAATTTATTTTATCAATATTATGTTAAAATTGATGTATTTTACAATATTTACAATAGAAAAAACATTTTATATGATATAGGAATATATATAAGTAATAATATATATATATATAATATATTTATATATGTAATAAATATTAATTAAATATTAATAAGTTTTTAGGCGTTCATTAATTGGGGTTTGTTCTATAACGGATTTGTTATGGATAGGGTGTGGAATCAAAGGTTTTGATTTTTGAGGTGAACTTTTTAGCTGAGAGGTCGGTGCGGGTGCGGGCGCGGCCGGGGGCTGGCCCTGCATAGGGGAGGGGGAGGCGGAGGGGGCCGGGGAAAATAGCAGAGGTAATGCATAGAACTACTTCAAACGCCGAGCAGTGTTATGGTTTCTATGCGATAAAATAGCCTAGCGTTATGTCAGGCCATATCAAACTTATAAGACTCGCGGTGTAATTAAACCCCTACTGGTGGCAAAACCGTGTCAACCGTTGGTTATCAGTGGCCGGTTCAGTGGTCAAACCTGCAGCAGGCCCCATTTTTTATACACGGCTTTTAATATTCACAACTATTATACTTGAATCTGCAGAATGTACGTGCAAGCAAACAAAGTGTGTTGTTGTTCGCATGCAAAGGGGCTCGTGGTGTCTAGCGTGATTCACACGCAAAGTGCCGTGATAAATGTGTAACCTCTTCCATCAAAACCCCAACCCCAAATTCCATTACCCTCTCCATCTATGAGAGAAGGAAAAACTTTTATAGTTTCTATATGATAAAAGTAGCCTAGCGTTGTGTCAGGCAATATCAAACTTATAAGACTCGCGGTGTAATTAAACCCCTACTTGTGGCAAAACCGTTGCAACGGTTATTAGTGGCCGGTTCCGCGGTCAAACCTGCAGATGTGAATGGATCATTATACTTAAACCTGTAGAATGTACGTGCAAGCAAACAAAGTGTGTTGCTGTCCGCATGCAAAGTGGCTCGCGGTGTCCAGCGTGATTAACATGCAAAGTGTCGTGATAAATGTGTAACTTCTTTCATCAATATCCCAAACCTAAATTCCATTACCCCCTACATCAAAACCCTAATCCTAAATTCCATTACCCTCTCCACACCACGCTGCGCGTTTTGAGTTCTGAACGTGTGAAAGTTTTTGCTGGTTGCATGTTTTTCTTATTAACACCATCGTGCCATGGCCCTTTGAAGAAAGAACGTTATAGACACAGGGTAAATGTGTAAGTTCTATGTACAAATGGTTGAGACAAAGATGCGGGAAAATGATACATTATCGACACGAAATGGGCAGAATTGAAAAGAATGGAGTGGGTATGTATGCATGCTAAGCGGAGTGATTCGCGTAATTTTTACAGCATTTAAACCCTTTTCTCCAAATTAGGCTAGTTTATATAAATCAGTGATTGTGCCAATAATAGATGATCAGTGATTGTGATTTATTTTCCCGAGTTCTGTTTCGAACTTTAACCTCACACCCAGCCTTCTTTCATTCGCAAGACCTAGAATTCATTAGTGAATGATATATGTATATAAATTATTATCACTATATTATAATAACATTATCCATATTATTAATCCTATATTATATATTTATATAAATACATAATATATTATCTACTTAGGATAATTAAGCCCATAGGCTTCCCCCTATTTGAATTGGAAATTTAATCATTTTTTTAATTAATCTTTTTCATTGGATAGCCTAAATTGAAAGATGTTACTATATTCTTGTAGTGGTCACTAAATCAATGAATGAAATTCACAACAGTAACTTTCTTGCATGTCTAGATGGCATGTTTAAACCATACTTGAATTATTTTTTTACAAATCATGATTAAAAATTCATTATGCCTCTTGTTAATAACCATGTATGTTCATTAAAAATTGAGAAGTGCACCTTATAATTCTTCATATTCTGAAAGGTAAGGTATACTCCGACCACATGTCAATTGTAGTTTATAATTAAGAAATTATATTGTAATGTTTCCAACTCCTACATGTAAAACTTTGTAACCTTTCCAACTCATGTCCAGATAAAATTTAAATTGTTGCCCATTCACATTCTAAAGGGAAACTATTGCCCGTTCATAAATCTTACAAGGTTAAAGTTCTAACTGAATACAGCATGCATCCTGTGGCTATAAATATGTATTCTCCTTACTAGAGTGTACCATTGCCATTATTCATTCTTACCTCCCTCACTAGGAAACCATGGATTTTTGATGTGGTTCTTTCATATATGTCGTGCTCTTGGCCTTTATATGTTCTGTGGTGAACAATGGTGCTGAGAATAGAACCTTACGACTGTGTTTGCTTCAGAATAGCCTTGTGCAGACCCCTCCTACGGGGTGAGATATGCTATATAAGTGATTGGAGATTTTAGTATGTAAGTTTATGAGTTTGTTTCGATTTCAATTCATAAATGATGTTCAAGAAATTTTTATGTGAGTAGGTGGAATAGCTGGAATGACCATGGCTGCAATTATACGAGAAACAAGTATTGCAGGTCTTTCTTTTGTGGAATCATTTTCCAACTACAGACTATTTTTTTGGAGAACTGTAGGTCTTCACTCACTAGAAACTAATGGAATGTTGTATATATCTACAGCTAATGCTTTGGTAGCAAATGGTCTCTCTAAGTTGGGGTATACCTATATAAATATAGGTGAGACAACAATACCCAAATTGACTCTTGTTTCATAATTTGGGGAATTACATCCCTGAAGTCCTGATCTAGATTGTTTGGTTTTGTTTTGTGTCCATACAAATGATTACTGGGCAAAGCCTAATCGTGATCAAAAAGTACACCATGTCTTTCCCTCTGCTTTTCCTTTCCATTACAACATGTTTGCAAGTACCAGTTACAAGGCTAAAGCTCTAACCAAATACAGCAGGCATCCTATGGCTATAAATCTCTATTCTCCTTACTAGAGTGTACCATTGCCATTATTCATCCTACCTTCCTAGTTAGGAAACCATGGATTTTCGATATGGATTTTTCATATATGTCGCGCTCTTGGCCTTGATATGTTCTGTGGTGAACTATGGTGCTGAGAGCTATAAATCATTATTCTCCTTACTAGAGTGTACCATTGCCATTATTCACTTGTACCTTCCTCACTAGGAAACCATGGATTTTCGATATGGTTGTTTCATATATGTCGTGCTCTTGGCCTTGATATGTTTTTTGATGAACTGTGGTGCTGAGAATAGAACCTTACGATGACATTTGCTTCAGAATAGCCTTAAGCAGACCCCTCCTATGGGGTGAGATATGTTATATAAGTGATTGGAGATTTTAGTATGTAAGTTTATGAGTTGCTTTCGATTTCAGTTCATAAATGATGTTCAAGAAATTTTAGTGTGATCAGGTGGAATAACTGGAATCACTACTGCTGCAATTATACGAGAAACAAATATTGCAGTTTTTTGTTTTCGTGAATCATTTTCCAACTACCGACTATTTTTTTTTAGAACTGTAGGTATTCGTTGACCAGAATCTAATGGAATGTTGTATATATTTACAGTTGATGCCTTGGTATCAAATGGTCTCTCTAATTTGGGGTATACCTATGTAAATATAGCTGAGATAGCAATACCGAAATTGACTCTCATTTCATAATCTAGGGAATCACATCGTTGAAGTCTTTATCTGGATTAAACGGTACCTCATTTTTCTAGAGTTTTGGTTATATTGTATACAATCAACTACCATTTGCATGACAAGGGTATGTTTATGGTAACAAATAACCAATTTGTTCATGGGTAACAAATAACCAATTTGTTTAGGGCCACCCCCAGGCCACCCCGCCTCGCCCGACCGGCGGCGGGTTTTAGACATATGTTCAAATGAAAGAGATTGGGTTCTGGATTTATTTTCTAGCTCAGGTAAGTTTTACCACATGGAATTGAATTTCAATATGTTATTTTTTAATTAATATGTCATTGTACTAATTTACTTCATTATTTTTTTGTGCTTGATAATTAGGTACAACACTAGCATGATGCCTTCAAAAAGGAAGAAATTGCATTGCAATTGCGAAAGATCCATTACAATGCAATTTCATTCAGCAAAGAATAAATGCTCTTCAATTTCTTCCAGATGAAATGCAAGAAATTGGATTGAGGAAAGGGGACTTTAATGAATCATGTGTGGCAAAAAAGGCAAAGGAACCCCAACCACCATTACATGGAATGTTTGGAAAGACATATATTGGGAGATTTGCAGACATCAAAGACCCATTAGAAGAGGAAATTGCGCAAAAGGAAG